>QBDW01000202.1:0-35270 GCA_003261595.1 Maconellicoccus hirsutus
CATATTTTGGTGTATTTTAGATAATTTTGACCAGGTTTTAACGTTTCTTATGCTATTTTGAATGATTTTTAACAATTTTAGGCAATTTTGACCACATTTTAACGTTTCTTATGCTATTTTGCGTAATTTTCAACGATTTTAAACGAATTTTCATCGGTTTTATGCTTTTTTAACAACATTTTAACTGTTTTCTTGCATATTTGCGTTATTTTAAGCACTTTTAAACATATTTTGGTGCATTTTAGGTAATTTTAATATTTTAACGTTTCTTCTGCTATTTTGAGTGATTTTTAACAATTTTAAGCAATCTTAACAACATTTTATTATTTCTTATGCTATTTTGAGTGATTTTAAGCAACTTTAAACAAATTTTGATTGATTACATGCCGTTTTAACAACGTTTTAACTGTTTTAATGTATATTTGCGTGATGTTAAGCTATTTTAAATAAATTTTGGTGCATTTTAGGCAATTTCAACAAGATTTTAATGTTGCTTATGCTGTTTTGCGTGATTTATAACGATTTTAAGCAATTTTAATCACTTGAAAATAGTTTAACATCAAAAAATGATTTTTTTTTAAGGTACTTCGCTAGTTAATAACACAGAAGCGTGTTCCTCCTATATAAGTTAATGGACCCGAGGTCCAGGTCAGAGGATCGATAAGGGGAGCACCATCCGGAAGTAGAAGCAAAAAAGGATAAATCATAACACTGACCATGACTTACCAACTGGAGTAATCATTTTGCACAACTTTTGTGCAATTTTGTGCAAAAATTAACCAACATTGATCAATATCAACAGTATTTTGACAATTTTGCACCATTTTACACAGATTTAAGTCAATTCTATTTGTTTAAAATTGCACGAATTTGAGTTAATGTATCAATAAATTGATAATTACGTATACTTGAAGTACTTCCGATAATACCCGAAGAGATCCGAAGTACTCCGAACGAGACTTGCGAAAAAAGCAGTCTTCGAATTTCGGGTGCACGCAGAATCAAGTGTTTCACGTTCCTACACGTACGCAACGAAGCGCGTAAATATACGCGAGCCGCTGACATCTGGTGGGAAATATCGTTTATCGTACGCGGGTTCATCGACTTTTTGCTCGCGCCTGTTTACACGTTTTAAAATTCTCTTGAAACGAAAGAGTAATTTATTTGTGGAATTTTTCGATATTTTTATATGTATTTTCATCTACTTAGAAAATATTAGAATCTGTTTTAATGCTACGTATTTTCACAAAAGTTCCAACTTATGAAAATTTAAATTTATGAAAAACTGAAAAAATCGTCTAGTTCACATCTTTTACACGATTAATCTGAGAAATTATATAAATAAATCAAAATATTTCGATAAAAATCACCCATCAACCGCAGATTGATGTAGTGCCATTTTCTGTATTAACATAATACGATCCTCGGGTACTAAAAAGAAACGTCAAAATTAATACGACGAATCGAAATACCTTCTAAAACTAAAAAACCCGATTTAAATTACTTCGTCGGAGTGTAATATCCCATGACTGCTGTATCACCGCAATTACAATTCCCTTTTGAATAATCCCGATACGTATCACATTTCACCCCGACATATTTATCAGGATCGGACAAAGTTTCATACACATAATTACCACACGCCAAATGACTACATTCGCTAATGGCGGACACTACGTACAATACAAAATCAACGCAAATAATCCAAACCCTACGACAATCTGAAGTCATCATCTTACGATTTATCTCATCTCTACACTGAGGCTGCACGATACCGCCATTCATATAAAACGTCACGTCACCCTTGAACGAGGCCAATTCACCGTTATCGCCTTCGGAGCAATGAACAATTTGCACGAAATCCGCGTCACCTGGTGTGACCCTCATCGAAGCGGGGGCGAAATCGTAACAAGACCCCACTGGATCTATGGCTACATCACGTATGCTCATAAGACACCGAATTACTCCGATTCATTAAATTCCAATCTTAACGTACCTAAAATTTTTCCCACCCTTGGACTTGTTTTTTGACCAGCAAACCCAAGAGCTTGCGCTCCCGAGCTCACACCTATTAAAAATATCTTCTTCGGGATCGCTCCGCTGCTGATATACTGATTCAGGAATTTAGCCAAAATATCACCCAATCTAGGAACCGTGACGTTTCTGGTGTAAACTCCGTTAAAAAAAGCGTACGAGCTCCAATTCATGAATATTAAATTTATGTCTTCTTTCGGAAGTAAAGCTGCCAAACGAGATGATGCGTTATTAACGGAAAATCTGGACGGTGTTTCGGTGACATACCATTTTTGAATACGGGTACAAACTCCGTATAATTACGACGACGACCATGCACATAAAGTACGGTAGATTTACTAAAAGTTATTGGCTGTTTATTTATTGATTCCGAAGGGTTGTAGGTGTTTGCCACCAATGGCACGTTGTGCTGTCTGAAATGATAAACTGGAGTCATTTTTAGTCCTAACAAGCTTCAATAATTTACCTCGTGTATATCACAAACGACACATTTCTATCGCTTATCGGCTGACGAGGTACACCTTGAATAGGTAAACCGAATTCTTGAAGGGTATTGATACCTGCAGAAGTTCCTATGCATTGGTAATAAGATTTAACGCTTTCAGCGTAAAAAATTTCAACATCACTATTATCTAAAAAAAATAAATAAATAAAAATTGATAGCTCCACCGAGATGATTAATATACCGTTCCCTCACTCTGAGCAGTATTTCCTGGAATACCGCAAACTGTGCAAGCCAACACGAGAACGATAATTTTAAACATTTCTCAGAAAAAAAAATCAAAGAATCACAAGCGACGAATAACAATTTCTCAGTAATACTATCGACTTGACATGTTCGCCAATAAAGTTGAAGTAAATTTTGAAAATTAACATATTTATCAAGACGCCTTCGTGCCCTCACCAAATGGCGATTCTTACGTAAAGACAGGAACAAGTCATTTGATTACTTTCGTTTGTCAACGGATTATCTACGTCAAAACGTTATCGTTTCGTTCTACAATAGAAGGAAATATATTACTAACAATTGTAGTTTATTTCAAAAACTACATCAGGTAATTAAAATTCAGGGAAACTCGGATAGGGGTTCTCATCGGCTACAAATCGATTCAGAGGTTGAATTTGTCTCGACAAAATACCTTCCTCGAATTCTACGGATTACAAAACAATTAATGAATATAAAAAATGAAAAAATATTTCAATAAGTTTCAATTAATTCGCGAATAACTTTACCTCGTCGAAGTATTATAACCCATTACCGCTTTATCATCACAGTTGCATTGTTTTTTTCGATATTTATCATATGTACCACATTTCACCCCGATAAACCTATTAAAATCTTTCAACGTCTCATAAAAATAATCCATACAACTCAAATGACTACATTCATTAACTTCGTACCCTAAAAAAAAATACATGTCATAACACTCGTAAAACCCCTTTAATATTTAAACTACTCGCAATTAGTTCCATTTAAACACTGAGGCTGAACAATTCCGCCATTCATGTAAAACGTCGCATCTCCCTGGAGCGAGGCCAACTCTCCAAATTCGCCTTCGGAGCAATGAACAATCTGCACAAAATCAGCATCCCCCGGTGACACCCTCATCGAAGAAGGCGCGAAATTATAACACGTTCCGACCGGATCGAGTCCTTAAATATCGACGTTCAAAACCTCCATATTTCTCACCCAATTCTTCGAATTTACCTAAAATTTTGCCAATTCTGGGAGATATCTGTTGAGCTGCGAAACCAAGCGCTTGTGCTCCGGAGCTGATGCCCGTTAGATAAATCTTCTTCGCGTCGGTCCCGCTGTTGATCAACTGACGTAAAAATTTCGCTAAAATGTTGCCCAATCGAGGAACCGTGATACTTCTTATGTACACTGGGTCGTAAAAAGCGTACGAATCCCAATCCATAAAAATCACATTTACATCTTCTTTCGGTAATAAATCTACAAAAAAGTAAAAACGTACAAAATGTATCCAAGCTTAGTAAAAATATATCAAATTACATTTTTGAAATTTCGGTACGGCATCGCTATACGAATATTGTTGCCCTTGAACGTAAAACACTGCTTGTTTGTTGAAATTTATTTTCAAATTTTTAACACATTTCTTCGAATCGTACGTATTTGCTATTAAAGGTTCGTTATTGTCTCTGAAAAAGTGAATAAATAGGTAAGAAGTGAACGATTTCTATAATAATAATTTTTCAGAATTACCTCGAGTAAATCACAAATGATATATTATATTCGGTTACTGACTGAACGGGTACTCCAGGAAGAGGTACTTTTTCAGCCAGGGCCTTACGATAAATCGTAGCGATCTCCTTACATTCGTCATACGAATTGAAGCTTTGAAGCTTGAAAATTTCACTCTCAAAGTTGGCTAAAAAGAAACAGACTGTGATAAATCAAGAAAAAAAAATCGAAAAAATACGATTTTATTTCACCTGCCGATTTTTCACTGTGGACATGACCAATTGCAAAATAAAATATAAAAATAAAAAAACCAAACATTTCATTGAGAAACCAATTTCAAATAATAAACCACATAAAATCACTCGTCACTGCACTATTGTTTGTCATAATTAAACTTTACTTGCACTGTCACAACAGGAATGTTGCAACGCTGCCTTCAGGACTATCACCTCTCATAACAAATTAGCTGTCATCAGTTCTTAAATTTATCAAGGAAAAATACACACAAAACGGTTACAACAACATTTACTTGGAAATTAAAAAGAACACTCGAAGAAACGAACATAAAAACAAATAAAAAAATCAAGAACATAATTCTAAAACTGGAGTACTGCAAGCTGACGATTCCGTTATAGCATTTGAACTTCTCAACACCACGTTACTATTTTTCACCTTCCAATTATCATTATCAGACGGATCTCGAATAAGTAAAAACATCTGTTCGAATAATCCAACCACTTGACTAGGATTCGAATGCAATGTACCGCCGACCATGATCATAACTTGTCCATGGATATCAGCGTTGTAACGAATTGCATCCGGGGTTAAATTTGGTAAAAATTTAAAATTATATTTTAATTTAATATCACGCAGCACTTCAGCTACATCAGTTGAACTTTTCGCTTCGGTGATATCCGTGCAATTTCTGTCTTGTAATGCTAATTTCATTTGGGAATCTGTGAAAAAATGCTCAGGACCGATTTTCGAAACGTCTTCGTCGTTAATCAATGAGTAAAACCATTCGCAAAATTTATGCGATAATTGGTGGTAAAATTCTTGCGAGGTTTCGTGATGAGGAATCTGAGTTTGTATCTCGTTACACGGAATCTACGGAAATAAATTTTTCAATGCAAATAAATAGAAGATAAATTAATTGTAATACACTTACGTGTTCGGAATACGATGTTGAATGTTCAGATTCGTGTTCGTCATTGATAATCAAATTTTGCTTCTTAATGTTCCGATACTCTAAAACCTTCCTTATTAGAGCTGGTTTATCCCACGAATCGGTTATCGATACTTCGTTTTTGTGCAAATACTGCGATAGATAACTTTTAGTGATTTTCCGTTTCTCCAAAATGGACTCGATGCACTCTGAATGTTGACATATGATTTTGAATGCATCTGAAAATGAACTTTAAAATAGAACACCTCAAAGTAAGTTTAATGAATATTGAAATCTAACTTACCTTCACGATTAGCAGGTGATAAATTATGCTTTGTGACGTTAAGTGCCACGGTGATTAAATCTGTCGTTGGAAAATCTTCCAGAAATTCGCGGATAAACTTTTCTTCCAAAAATGACAACATTTTTAAGAGTTATATCGCATTGTATTCGAGGACGATTGCATCAAAGGGAACAATGTTATATGTCCTCAAACTCGAAATTTTCAACCATATAACGTAAACACCACAGTAACACTTCACAATTTAAATTAAAAGCATTATTTTACTACATTCAATCACTGGAAATTTATTGTTCAAAAATAAAAATGTAAAAAGAAAAACGTCAAAAAATAATTAAAACAAAAAAAACAAAAATTTTCTTGACTTTTGAACCGCGAAAATCGACAAATCGTCGTTTCGTGAGATTATACAAAATGGCGGAATGCCTCCACGGAAACGTCGAGGCATTTTGTTATCAGAAACCTACTTCTAGGTACCTACCAACTTATAAAAATACGTTTAGTCACGCATGTTTTTTATCCGCCTTGGAAATTGGAAAGACAGAGAAAGAAAAGAAGCCGATAGAAGCTTTAATTTATGCTTTTAGTGTTTTTTCAATAATTTTGTATATTTTATTTTAATTACAACCTTATTAATCGAATATCATGTCTGGGGACGCATCGTAAGTACTTCGCTATATGAAATTTAATAACCGGCTTTATAATCCTTAGTAAATATAAATAATACCATGAGGAACAATGCGGCCATTGTCGATTGTGTGAGCCAATTGTTATCATAAACTGCACTTATTAAACTAGCATAAAATAATCATCCCAATAAAATTAATTATCTTAATTTAAGTCCACGCGTTATATACAATCATCTTGCACGTTTAATATATCTTCTCGTCAATTACTGACCCACGTTCTTATCTATATAATCGTGATCATTTATCCGGTAGACATGCTTTCGAGTTTAAAACACGTAATCGTTCATTACACGTGAGCTGATTGACGATTCATGTTGAATTCTTTTATTTCCACAGTGTTTCCCCACCGCCGGTATTGTGGGCTCAAAGAAGTAGTACCATTTTTCTCAGCATTTGCCTAGAAGATTGCCGAGAACCGGTACTTCAAATAAACCCAACGAATATATATTTCCGCGGTGTCGGAGGTACCGAGAGAAAGGAACATGAAGTCACTATTGAACTGTACAAAGAAATAGTTCCAGAAGTACGTAAAAACTTTGCCAACATTCGTATCCTTATACTAACGTTTCCTTACGTTTCAACAGCTGTCAAAACAATTCCAAACCGGTAGAACAATTGAATTAATATTAAAAAAGAAAGAAGAAGGTCCGTTTTGGCCACAGCTTACGAAATTAAAACAACGATACCATTGGTTAAAAATCAACTTTAACAAATGGAAGGAAGAAGATGACAGTGATATGGAAGAAGAGGAGAATTTCGAAGATGTACTGTCTCAGTAATTCTCTCGTTTTAAATTTCAAACGATGTAACTAATATTTTTGTCCATTAGCAGATGATTCGTTCAATTGGCGATTTAGGTACTGGCTCAAGACCTAATTTCGAAAACGATACAGATTCAGATGACGATGATAAACTTCCCGAAGATGACCTCCCTCCGTTGGAATAATTTATTCAATTTTTTTCCGCGCATTTATCTGTAAGATAGAGCTAACGATTTATTCCCTTCTATCATTTAATTTCCCTCTCTCCGAATCATGAGACGTGCTGTTTATACCTAAATTAGTTACTTTTATGTATATTTAACTTAGTTATTTACAATATAAATAACTGTTGCCAAAATGACGGAAAAGAATAAACAAACGTCAACCACTTCATAAGAAATTTCTCACATCTCGAGTAAAATTTAGTTGAAAAATTCAACTATTTTTCTATCTTCGAAGTGGTTAATGTTTAAATCGATATAATAAAAAATCGCGATTATACTGCAAAAGGTGTAAGTTAAAATTACAATTTTATGAGCTTGAATATAATGATATTCGTCTACGTAAAGTCCCAGCAGTACATATTTTATAATTAGATTTTTTTGTTATAATGTTTATTTAATTGCAGTAAATTGGCTACTATTATTTTTTAATCTAGTGTTTTCATTTGTATTTTTGTCGCTGTCGCTAAGGGCAAAAGAACATACTAGATTTATATGAAATTTTGTAAATATCTTTTTCATCCAACTTCAAAAAACGACTAGAAAATTTTGTAAGGATCAAGGCTAGTGATAAATTCACTAAAGGAACCTTCGAATTTTTAAAAATCATTAAAATTGTGCCCACGACGACCTGAAGAGTACGTATTATTTAATCCCTACCTGTAAATAAAATATTGACATTCATTTTGTACATTTTGAGTTTTAAGTACTTAATTTTTAAGCGAATTTTATTTCGGCCAAATATGGTATCATTTCAGCAAACGTAGCTTTTTCAGTAATGATTTAAAAAGTAATCGGAAAACATTTTTTTTTTTTAGAAATTGATACATTTGTTGCACATTATCAAGTGTAAAGAAGTTATGTTTTCATTATATTTATCTTTCATTCGGTATCATTGTTTTAGTTTTTTATCGTTCGTGCTGTAAATCAATTTGGATTTATCGGAGGAAAAAAACTTATCGATTATTCGTATCGGGGCAAAGTTCAAAGAATCAGAATAATTAGCATTTTAAATTTTACATTCGATGTTGGTCGCTGCTCGCTGATAACGAATTACCGGTCCAAAGCATGAGATTGGTGATTTACGTTCATTACGTGTATATTGTAGTTCGAAATTCTAATTTATTTTTGTGAAAGGTTGTCATTTTTTTCATATTTTCTCCACTTCGGCTTGCTACATGTTCCGTCCTACTTGAAAGAAAATTTCCATTTTATGACATACACTTTATCGAGACATGTCACTTCACACCTCCTGGAACCGTTTCGTTTACAACAATACACAGCCGGATGATTAAACGTGAAACGTCTACAAGCTCTTTCCGCTATTTTAATTCATACTTAACAGTTCCCTCGTTGGAAACTTGCGAAATTATCACTTTAATTAAGCTATGCCTCTCTCTATGTTCTAGTACGACGATTATAACGAAAAAAATTAATTTATGAAGCGGCAAAACGGCAAGAGAACGGTCAAAAATCGCCGCTAACGAATACATCGACTTCATTTGTTTTCAAGGTCACTAAGGTGAACAGCTGCTGAATGGCGTTCCTTCGATGCCGAAGTTATGTGATTGGCGATATATACGGATTTATGATGCTGTATTGATGATTTTTGAAGGCTGTCGAATTTCCATTGTTTTCGTTACACGTATATCCGGTGCCAGTTTTTAATGATGATGGGGGATTAGGAGGGTACTCCTGCTGAGCGGTTTAGAAAACCACAAAAAAATGTTTAAAATTTTCAATTTTTACGATTTACATCAATAATTTTCCATTCTTGTTCAAGTTTTTCATTTTCTCGAGCTTTTGAAATTTCAAAAAATCACCCCCTCGACCTCCTCTCCTTCTCCCGAAAAATAATCTCAACGCTAATAATGCATCCATCTGGTGAAAAAATTACGTAGAAATGAAAAAGTTACACTCTTCGGTACAATATTAACCCCAAAAAATTAATCTATGGAATCAGTGTTGCCAATTATCATAATGCGCCAATTATTTTAAAATTAGCCGAAACAAATCCTCATCATAAATCATCTTAAATCCAGGGATGTTCGTTTTGTTGACTCTTGATGGCGATGGTTTCCTGACCATTTTCCAAGGACCTTTTGACCAAAACAGATGACGATGATCCAGGGCCCGACTCCAGTTTCCTTCACGTACCAGAAACACAGGCAAAGTAATGTCCTGTTTTTTTTCAAATTATCAAATTTTTCGAAGAAGTTGCTGCTTAATCATCCTTGCTAATTGACGCCAAACGACCACATTACAATTCCAACTCAGCATCTCGAGCTGATTCTCCGGCGCCAAGGCATTTCATCTGCACAGTTCATCTGCGACATAACGGATTCGGCATCGTATCAAAATTACACGCGTGTCCGTCTTTAATTAATATTTCAAATCGGTTCGCCAGGGAAACACGTTATGAACCGATTCCGCCGAAGCGATGCCATTTACGAGTTAACCTGTTTCGACGCAGAATATACAAGTAGAGAAGTTAACCTTTACCCCACTTCTTCTTTAACCTAGATCAGCTCAGACAGGTGTCTTTGCGGCGCGATCTTTAAGGTAAATTCAACAAAATCGCGTTAGTATTTTACGAGATTTTCTCTTCGATCGTCGTAGTACGCGGTGTACGTGCTCGAGATTACACGTTGCTTCGCGAAGTGAGCGAAAAAATAGCGTGCGAAAGATACAAGTGCGTTCGAATTCGTCATTGTTTAGTGAACATGTGGACATTTATTGCTTCTCGTGTTTGGTTTTAGAAATACGTATCGAAAATTCTTACCATTAATTTACGTGTTGATTTATTTTTCGAGTGAATTTTGAAAAAGAGGAAAATGATTACTGAAGATAAAACCATTTAAGAGGAATTGCTCGATTGAAAAATGCCGTCATTATTTAGCGAAGCTTTTTACGTAAGTATCGTAATTTTCATCAATCCCGAGTTCAGTTTATGACCTCTCTACGCAGATGCCAGATACTCACACTCATCGCGTACGACTCTCAAAAACACTCCAACTACTTCCTCCATCGACCACTCGCGAGCCAATTACTCGCATTAAAGCTCCATTTTCCCACCTCGACTTCCCTGCGGCGACAACCAGTACCATTTCGATGTCCAAAAAAAGCGATATTTCTCGAAATTAATAAAACCATATGATAATTTCATTAGCATAAATCCGCCTGACGTTTACAAGATCGCGGTACTCTCGAGTAAAAAAATGAACTCGTACCGACCGCCGAGTCGAGCTCCATAAAATACGCGTATTTGTCACGTGTAAATGGATGACACGAATAAAATAATATCGCGTAGCGGGTATCTGCGTATCTCTTTCTCTCGCTTCCATTCTTACTCGCATTAATGTATACGGAGAAAAGCAAAAAACAAAGATCACGGTCGCCGATGGATACCGGGTATCCAATTAACAACGTGTGTACCAAGACCAAACCGAATGTAGGACGTTGCCGAACCTCCGAAGGCCCGGATGGGACGTCCTGGTGTTTGAGAATTTTTACTAATCGAAATGGTTAACTGTATCGGGTGAAAAATTGGACCGAGTTTTGGGTTTAAAATCAACATAATTTCGCGGCACATGAAAAGAAATCCGATGATAAAGACCATGAGACAGCAGCAGAGGAGGGGGAATACGAGACAGCAAACGTGTTTGGTTAAAAAAAAAAAAAGAAGAGTTATGACTAAAATATAAATTACTCGTATTAACCAACTTTGTTTAATAAGCGACTAAAAATGTAAAAAAAAAACATAGTGTAAAGGGGTAAAGGGAATGGAGGGGGAGGGGGGGGGTATTGAAGTTTCACCATCATCAACATTTTAATAGAATGTACAACTACCCATTTTTCGTTTATCGTGTTTTGAAGTAAAAATTTGAAAAAATAAATAAAAAATAAAAGAAACACGCGATTCATCTCAAATATTCGGCTGACCCTTCATTTTTTTCTTCATTCCTTCAATGATCCCTTTGAGGCAAAAATGTTTTTTTTTAGAAAAAATATCACCTTAAATGCCAAAACGTGAATAATCACTAAATATATTAATTCGTTGATGAAAATTTGCATATGCAATTTCTCTTCACTTCACTCCGAAGTTTACCCCCGCCGCGAACTCTGCAAAATATGATCAAAATCCTGCATAAAAATGCATTTAATCGTTTGCTTTAATTTTTGATTACGAAATTAATTACGCGAAGTGAAAGGATTCATTTCCATTTCAATATTCGTTTTTATTCGTACTTTCCTCTTTCGTATTTTTTATGCGTTTTTAATTTCTCGAAATTAGAATTTTAAAGAAGACGAATTATTCCGAATTTTTTTACGCGTTTTCGAAACGTGTGCAATTTGCATTCACTTTTTTTCATATTCCGGATGCGATAAATTTACATTTTTTTGCATCTTTATTGCTCGATTTTCGCGAATTCTTATGATGTATTTCAATTGAAGAAAATAATATTTTAAAATTCTCATTTTTTAGATAATTTTTTGAAATTTATTTTTGATTTTTGAATGTAATTCTAGGTAATTTTGAATTTGTAGGTGATTTTATATTAAGTAGCAAATTTTAATATTTTACTTATTTTTCGAAATTTTTAAATTTTTTCTCGATGCAACGAATTTTTACGTATTTAAATTAAAGAAAATAGAAGCCTCGTTTTTGAAATAATTTTTTGAAAGCTATTTTCGATTTTTATTTTTTTTTTGATGTAATTCTAGAAATTTTCAAATTCATAGGTAATTTTACGATTTTTTAAATTTTACTATGCGGAAAATTTCAAATTCTCATCTACATTATTTTTTTTGAAATTTTTTAATTTTTTCTCTGATGACATATTTTTTGCTGTTTTTAAAAATAATCTGAATAACGACTTCGCGTCATAAAAGGAAAAACTTGAAATTCTTTAAAAAGAATTTTAATGGTATTGGCGACGTTCCCAGTCGGTGAAGAATAACCGAACCGGTTCAAACCGAATGGGGATGTCTATGTACCTGATATAGGAATGAATCCCTTTTCCTGCCAACAGGTTCAATTGCTATTTCATGTTTTTTCGAAAAGTATAAAAATTTCGGAGAAATTGATCTCTTTTTAAAATATGTGTACCAATTGTTTTAAACGTCAATTGATTTATTTTACAAAAGAAAACAAACAAATAACGTTACTTTTTGCTTTGAAAAACACTAAAAAAAACGATCATTAAGATGAAAAAAAATACAATAGAATTCACGAAATGGCAGGTATATTTTGGAAAAATAATTAAATAAGGCCCTGTTTTTGCTTCTTCGAGATACAAATTAATCGTAATCCTCAAGTTAAACGGAAAATTCAACAAAAAACCTCGACCAGCGATATTCCTGGACGAATATTTCACTCACAAAACATCGATAAAATCTTCCCCTCTCATCACTTTCGAGCCTCTTACCGCGCACAATTTCACAAACATCGTCCAAACATATGTAGCTTTGTCCTTTCATGTAAAAACAACACATCCGACTTGGAACAATCACAAATACACAACCCACATGTGTGTTTATCCAGCCACCTTCGTAAGTTCCAACGATTACAACACCTCTCATCCGAGCGTAGGATTGACGATTCATGGAGCATTGAAGATCTCCGTCATTATACCGAAGAAAGCATAACACGAACCAGTTCAATATTCAGATTCGGCAATTGGTAATTTTCGCAACCAGTTCGAGGAATTTCCTGGTACTAGCGTTAATTACTTGGATAGAGAATCGTCCATCTATAAATCCCCGTTGATCTCACGATTTATATTCTGTACGGCTGAATGGCTCGGACGCTTATGCAATTCCATAAACCATATCGCTTTTGTTCGCCATAATAAACCACTTCCTGCGATTCCGATATCTATGCAGTTCGTGATTGCTTCGCGATCGGAAGAAATAACGCCGCGATGGGCAATCGGATATGACTACCGAGTCCGGCTCATCCTGTACACGGCGAGATCGACGTACCATCGATGTAATTAAATGCCGACGTTCGTGTTTTACTGCTTTACACACGTCGAATTGACCTAGAAACTGACCACAGCGTTGTGTAGAAATTAATACCGTCGATTTACCTTTTAGATATAATGAAAGTGGGCCTCGTACATGTTTGGTTTTACTACTGCGTATACCTTCGTCCTCTTCTGTGGCTATTTTTTTTTCGCTATCCTCTCGCTATCGTTTTCACGCGTATATTTGCCGCATCGTAATCAGTATAATTATCCTATGTTTCGTATTACCATCGAGATCGGGCCAACCGAGTCATCCGTACGTGTGCAACAGCGAACAGCCACAATACGCCTCGTACTTTCTCACGGCCTTATGTCAATATTACGAGGTAATTAATCAAAACACATCTAGTAGCTCTCCGCAGCGCATTTGGTATAATACCCGCAGATTCGCACGTGTCTACCATGGTTCTCCCGCAGCAACTTCCCAATACATTAATCGCCTCTTTCGCTCGTTATGGACCGCATACAGAATCATTAAACCTGCTACCTTGTACGTTGAACTACGTACATGATACGGCCAACCGCGTAATTTATTAATCATCACCAACGTATCGCGAAAATCCACCCAATAGGAAGCGGCACACAGAATTTGACCAAATTTTACGAGTAATTAGGGCCAACGATAAACTTGACCCTTTGACACCTGTAGCGAAAGGTACGAGACATTTTCAAATGTATTGCAATCGGACAAATTACCTTATTTTTCTGTTCTTCGAGTTCCGTCAATGTACAAAGATGCAGTAACCGCAAACGTATGCGCCTATTTTTCATGTCATCTTCTTTTTTACCACCCGCTCCTCATACGAGTTGCTCCAGGGTATTCTCATTTTTTTACCAACGAAATAATGTATTTTTTGCATCGACGAAATACCAGATGGTAGGTAATTTGTTACCTTAATAAGACTTTAATTTGACCAAATTTACGACCCGATGGAGCGATATTGATGATCTTTTTTTGCCCTGTTCATCTTGCACGTTTATGTTTAAATACCTATGCGCAATTATTTCGTTCTTTCTTTTTTTAAACCTATGGTATTGTTGCTTATTACTTTACGTAGATTAGGTACACATTCTTTCAAATCTTCGAAATAATTTAAAAAAAAATAAATTATTCAATTTCAACTCCTTTGAAATTGTTTTGTGAATTTATCAAAAATCTGAGAATATTCGCGAATTAAAAATATTCAAAAATCACGTGCTCTAATTTCTAGACATTTTGATGCCCACTTTTTCAGAATTCTTACGAAAAAACAAACAAAAGATTACCTTAATTGACAGCTTGAAAAATTCTAATAAATTATTCCGGCAGATTTTGACAAAGAATAAATGCAAAAATTTGAACAGAAGAAAAATTACCTTATTTTATGCATTTTAAAGACGTATTATGATGTTTTAGTAGAAAAATTAATCAACATTTTCATTATTTATTTGAATTAAAAAAAAAAATTCAAGTCAAATTATCGAAATATGTTTACTCTTTTATAAGAAAATCTCGAAAAAATTGATAAAAAAATTCAAACGTTAAATAAAATTTAAAAAAAATTAAGTAGAGAAAAATTTTAACAAAAAAATACAAAATATTTATTTATGCATTTATAATATGGTGGAAAGAAAATTCAAATACGTATCACAAAGTTTAAACATAATTGAAAAAATAAAATAAAATGAGAATAAGAATAAAATGGAAATAATTTTGATAAATGACTCTTGTGTAAAATTCTTACTTTTTACCTTAAGAGTAATTTCTGTTGCTTAAAACCGAAATACACCCTCCCTTCTCCACCTTTTCATCGTGGCCAATGTAAATTGAGCAACTTTTGATCGAAAAATTACATTCAATTTATAATGAACGATTTTCAATTAAGATTTTTATACTTGTCTGATCAAAAGTAAGATTTAATTTGAATTTAAAGTTCATCGTGAAGGAAAGTTTAATCGGAAAATAATTATACATTCTTTAAAAAAGGCAATTCAATCGGAAAACATGTCTTGAACAGCTCTTGATAATTGATTCGATGAAAAATGAGATTCATCAAGAAAATCGATCGAAATTATAACGAAAAAGTCGTTTTTCTTCTTTTATGCAGCTTTTTTCTTTATTTTCATTTTACTAATTTAAATTTTAATAAACAATTTTATAAGGTAAAAAATTAAATCGTAACTCAACGGAAAATAAAAATATAAAAAACAATAAAAAATCGAAAATTAAGAAAACTCTGAGAAAAAAAACTCCTAATTAAGTCCACTTCACGTTACCTCCAACTCCGCGGATTCCCTCCCGTTCCACCCTTTCATCACCACATCTCCGGCGGCTCTTCAAGAATCCATCTTCACATGCAATAAACCACCACCAAACCCTAAACTTCCACTTACCCACAGCACATTATATTCATCCTGAAACGAAAAAAACATCTCCATTAATCCACACGTACACAAATTACTCAATCTACGAAGCGTTTACAAAAACAAATTCTTCGCGATAACAATCAACTATGTCGTTAAAATAGGCTAACTGGCCGAAAAGCGGGGTACACGTTAATTAGCAAAAGACTCGCTAAAAAGGTCATTATATGCGTTAACGCTCTCGATAAATGGCCACGCTCTCTTCACATGCTCGAAAAAAAAGATAATATCGAGAATATGCCAGCTCTTTAGATTCGCTTATTACGTAATTCCATGTCGCGTTTTGTTTGTTCAGGCAAAAGATTGAGGAGGTTATCTACGAAATCGACGTGTATTCCGGAGACACCCGTTTTTCTCAAGATGGCGCAGCCTCTCTCTCGGTCAAATACTCGGCTGACCGTGCAATTAGGCTTTTCGTCGCACTCGACACGTAATTTCGTAACCTTCGATTACATTACGTAAACAAATTAAACATGTAAATACGTCTAATTTAACGTCTGCCGACGGATCTTCGTTACGTAAATTACCCTAATACGAACAAATGACAAAGTATACAACAACCGATCGCTGCTACATATGTAAATTCTCGATACGATTACGTCGCTGGACTGGTTCGACGGAGTTAGAAATTAGAACTGCATCGAAAGTACAACTTGTTCAAATATAATTCCCCATAATTAATCCGTTTAAGGTTATCTAGCCGATAGAAATAGGTTGTAGTGGTGATTTTGACACGAATATATCTTGATTTAGTGAGAACGGCAAGGGGGTGTTAATCGTGCATTTTCTTACCTAAACAAAAAACGTTATAATATCATAGGGGAGCATTATTTATGGAAGGATACTGGAGGAGGGCGTTGATGAACAGTTATTATCATTGTTTCATTGTTAAATCGTCCCCAAGAATGTTCGTACAACGAAAAATTCACGATTGTGAGACGTAGTGTTTGTCGAGGGAAGATATGATCAGAGATAACTTATTAGAAAACGTGTAGGAAACCAGGAGAAGAAACGTGAAGATGTATTGGAATGTTATTCATTTTCACGAAAAGAAACAATTTGAATTACATTTACTGAATAACTTGAAATCAGGTGGAAAAATGCGAATGAAGGAAGCAGAATCTGACTGAAATCACTAAAAGAACAGCGAAAGATTATTTAAATAGCGAGTAAAGGTCTGTAAAAGAAAAAAGAGGGGAGGAGATGGAAAATAATCAACAATCAAGTGTTTCGAAAATTCCCAATATTTTTTTCAATAATTTTATCAAAAATACTGGTAAATGAAAGTAATTTATCGAAAAAATACCGACAAATTACCGTAATTTACCAAAAAATACCGATAAATTACCCTAGTTTACCAAAAAATACCGACAAATTACCGTAATTTACCCAAAAATACCGATAAATTACCGTAATTTACCAAAAAATACCGATAAATTACCGTAATTTACCAAAAAAAATACCGATAAATTACCGTAATTTACCAAAAATACCGATAAATTACTGTAATGTATCCGAAAAGTTCAATAAATTACTATAATTTACCAAAAAATACCAGTAAATACCGTAATTTACCAAAAAAACCAGTAACTTACCTTAATTTATTGAAAAATACCGGTAAATTATCCAAAATACTGGTATATTACGGTAATTTTTTGAAAAGTAATGGTAAATTACCATAATTTATCCGAAAAATACAGATAATTTATAGTAATTTACACAAAAATATTAGTCAATTATATTGCTTTATTAAAAATACAGGTATATTACCGAAATTTACCATAAATACGGTTGAATTACAAGGTTTATTGCTTTTTAATAATTTTTTCTCGGCTCAACGATATTTTTGAGAAAAATAAAACCACGAGTTTGGCTTTTGAAGACCCGTGAAACTTCATTTTAGATTTCTTGGCGACATCTCGAAGCTCATACAACTCGTGACGTCACATTACACCCGAATCGAATATTTGTAACGATTAATTGTAATAATTAACGAGTCTTTAGCGGTTACTTTCCCTTTAATTAATCGTACACCATGAATACTATGCGTAATTCAAAGCGAGGAAAGTAAATTCAGGAAGTTTTCAAACGGAAAGGCGAAAAAATCCATCGAAAACGATTACGCGAATACGAAAAATTACTTTTACTCGCGAATCGTCCGCGTATAATGGAAATTAACGAGCGTGAACTATTCGTGGCCGGCGTCATAATTGTAACATGCGCCTCGATGGCGTACTTAGTGGTAATGCTTGATGGGTCCAGAATCCGGAGATGCAGACTGAGAATACCTTTTAAACGACCAGTTTAAGGTAGTAAAAGTACGCGTGCGCCTTCTGTTTCCCGTCTTGTGTTCGGCTCTTTGCAATGCACGTACGTGCGTCCGGGTATCGACCAAGTTTAATTAATGATTTCCTCTCCATAGACCGAATTAACCTTTTCGTTTGAACTATCCCGGTAACAACGCCTTCGGTGCAGTTTCCTCCGCGTGTATGGTGTCTTATTCTCCTCTGCGTAACATCTTGATCCTTACGGTGTAATTACGACAATAGGACAAATTGTTGGCAAACGTAAAAACCAAGTGACGTGCTCGGTGCGATGCGCTGCATAGGACGATACCCAGATACGTACGTGTTTTTTTCCCCAAGGCTGGAACGCATTAGCGCTGCGGATATCGCGACCCAACAATCTAACATGTCTTGCTTTTTTAAAATAATTTTGAAATTTTTGAATTAAAATATTTATTAAATTTTCAACGGTAATTAAATCACACTATGAAGTTATTTACCCTTTTACCACAGAAATTCTGAAAATTTCTCTGATTTTGTGGGTATCTAATTTACTTTTGAAATTAAGATTTTTTGAAAATTCTAAAAACGATGAAATTAATTTAGATTTTTTCGACGCATTTTTTTGAAAATATAGCAAATTTTAATTTAAAACTGAGTCAATTTTTATAAATTGAGTTTTCGATAAATTAGAAACGAAAATTTTTTGGGTATTCGAGCTGAAAATATCACATTTCGCCAGGTCGTTGCTTGAAAACCAGTTTAGGCACTTGAAATGTTCGTTTATACATTTTGTAGAGAATTTTAATTTTGAACTGAACACTTTTTTCGATAAAACTAGTTTTTTATGTGCTTTGTTAAAACGGAAAAACCAAATTTATGATAATTTTGCCAGTGACGATAATTTTTCAGGGTTCATTTCGTAGGTGGAGGGGAAAGGGAGGGGTCTGAATTACCATAATGCGAGTTTTCGGACACCGAAATAATATTAAACACTTCATAAACGAAACGATGAAACGACAAAACTGAAATTTTTCAAAAAAAAATATGAAACTGTAGAGGAATGAGAGGGGAGTTTTTTTCTTGTTCCCCTGAAGAGTAATTTTAAATGTAAATAAGAAAAAAAGGTCATTTTCTATTTCCGAACAAGTTTTAGTTAGAAGAAGCGTTATAAGTTTTTAATTTATTATTTCAGGAAGGATAAGCAATGTGATGTAAAAATAAATGAATATTAGTGAAATAATTTTGAGCTTCTTGGAGGGAAACATTGTGGTGATGATGGTATAAGTCATTGTAAAAATGAAAAAGTGCAATGAAAAATGTGGTAATTTGTTAAATTTTTATTTATGGTTTTTGGTAATTTTAGAGTCATAAACTGATTTTTCTCAATTTTTCTCATGATTCTAAATTAACTACTTAATTTTTAAACCGGTAAAATATCGATTTAAAATACTGAAAAATTATTATTTTCGGATTTTTGAATAAAAAATTCACTAAAAAAATACTATAGACTAGTTTTCGAAAAAAGACTCATTTTTTGCTTATTTGAACGCCATCGAAGCCCTAGCCCTACATCCTAGAGCGTAGACAAATCCAAAGATGCAAATCCCTCGCCCCGTCCATCGAAAGCTCCGTTCGGCCAGACACGTCCTCGGTTACGCTCGCATCTCCGTGTTAGTGCGACCGACGCCGAGGCGATGTTTAATTTTAGCAGGGACCACATTTGATGCGGGTAGAGAAGATTATAAGATGGCATATCTTCGAAACACTCGGTCGAATACTCGCGCTATCAAATTATAAATAGTACATCGCGCTTGTCGTCCGTGCGTTCGTTTTCGAGCGGCGAAAATATTCACGTGAAATCATCGCGTCATGTATTTTAACGATCGCTGAATCAATCGCGATGTCGGATAAACGATGGTGGAGCATACCTCGAATGTTCGCGTTCCCTTTGTGGAATAATTCCGAGATCGTGAAAAAATCCAACTCCGAAGAACGCTCGTCTCCGTACTCGGACAAACTCTCGCCGCCGAGCTCAGACGACGACGAAGATATCGAAGAGTTCCTCGAGAAACAACGCAATGCTCGTCTCGGATGCAAAGATAATACTCAACAGGTATCTATCAAGTCGAGAAAATACTCTACTCCGGTTGCCGAAGATGTACCGAGTGAGAAACCCCACCGTACGTCGAAACGCTTCAGTCGTAGTTCGTCGAAAAGTAGCACAAGCACGAAGTACTCCTCGGCTGGTAAAACCTCCGATGTCGAGAACGAGAAAATCATCAAAGAGACGATATACGAAGTAACCGGATCCGCGCCTCCAATTAGTTTTTCATTTTTCGAAGAAAACGCCGAATGCGAAAACGTTGCACCGGCTAATGACGTCGAAAATCTCTACATTAATTCGTCCGTCGCAGACGACCCGATAAAAAATCATATCGATCAGCAACCATCCGATACCGTTAGTCTCGAACACGATCGTGATGACTCTTGTACCGAACAAGAAGTCGATCCGGTGGAAACACGAGGTCCAAGTACTTCGTCCAGTAAAGAAAGACATGTAACTAAATTAACCATACTACTAAGTCCAGCTCGCGCCGTTCCTCCGGAAACCGAGGAAAATTGCGAAAAACCCGAAACCGAAGCCGATTGTTTGTATTCAGTGATCGATAAAAATTCCAAAACTCGAACCCCGGTGCCGGAAAGTCCGCCGCAAGAATTCGAGAATCCCGACTACGCCGAACTCAGCGAATTCCGCTCACATCCTATCGACGAAATCGTCAACATGGACTACTGCAATCATCGAGCCAAACTAAAGACACGTTTTCGTAAACTCAGCCTGAGACGTAAACGTCAAACGCAACCAACACTCAAGAAAATGAACCTCAACTTCAACCGAGCTTGGAAATCGTTCAGAGGCTGGTGGAACGAAGAAAAAACCAAACTAGGCAACCTGCGACCGAAAAGTTTCATCAGAGATTCCAAAGATAGCTCTTCTTCATCCAGCGAAAAATCCTTCTACGAGTCTTTAAAACACCTAAATTCTATAGACGAGGGTCACTTCAGCACCAGTCAAATCGACGAAGATGGATATTGCACGTTGGAACCAAAAAGCGACCCCGATTTCGAGTCGGAAACCGATAAAATGGACGTTGACAAAACGGATACCGAATTTAGCCCAGTTCGAAGACGCCGACACCCCCCTCACCCTCCGCCTCTAAGCATGTCCACAGTGAACGCATTCCGTAAAAGCAAATATACCGTACAAGTGAGTGCATTTTATCGATATTTCGCGTGAATTTCAAAAATACCGAAATTCCTACTTCGAATTTCCACTTAAACACCGTCCAAAACAAATTTTCAACTGAACTTTGACTTCCTGCCAAAACGTGAATCGTTATAAATAAAAGTCTACGTTTGATTACATTATTACGTTCATCAACGTGCGTTAAATATGTAATATTTTTCTCATCACCACCACAAACGCACAAGTACACGACTACACGTATCGGTTATCGATTCCTATATTCGTTTTACTACTTTCTAAACTCATATCTACGCTGTGTCCCATTCTCGTACCCTTTTTTCCCTCTGTAACGTGCCCGTGTTAACCTAAAAACGCAAAAAACACTCGATATGGGCAACAGCAACCGAAGTCGCCCGCATGCCAAAAAAGCTCTTTGCGAGAACATCGCCATCGCGGTGATAAAAATCCTCCGGAAACCACGCTTTCATCACCGAAAACGCATTCCTTCCTAAATTTCTCTTCTCAAAAGAACCGGTTCGATATATTAACGTGTAATTAAGGTATTTCGCTTTGAATTTTTTTTTCAACCAAGAGGTTCCCATTTTAATACGTTGCTAAAAAAGAAAAGAAAAACGCGACTTACGTTACTTTCGGTTTTTCCTCGCGGGCGTAAAATGCGTAGGAGACGCGAGAAAGGAGGAGGGGATATGATCCCAAATACTACACGTGAGGCTGTTTATAGAAGGTATGATTATATGTAGAATTTCAACCATCGAAGAATCCGATATCGTGTTCGGAAACGGTTTCGTCGAGCACAACCGACACGAATTTTATGTTTTGGATGATCGAATTACAGGGTGTTCCGAGAATTACGCGTTTATGAGAGAGGAATTTTAATTATGTACTTGGTACACCTATTTTGCGAATGGAACGTGAGAAAGTGCTTTTGCATTTGCTCCGGTTGAGCTTTCGAACAAAAATATTCTGTTAAAAAAAGCAACGTGATAATTTTTTCATTGAAATCGTGAAGTGATTATATTTTCTTATTAATGATTGAAATTGTTCACTTATTTAATTCTCGATGAATGTAGATTAAATTTAAATAGTTGTATAACTAATGAGAACAGGGATGGGGAGGGAAGAGGAAGGAAATTTATACCAAGGAGGAACATTCATACCATAGTTGGATTTAAAATTTCATTTGAGGATGTTATTGCATTATTTCAGTACTTGAGTCACTAAAATTGTTTAAAATATTTTTTTTACAACAAAAATTTAATTTAAAAAATACGAACAAAAAATTTACATATAATTGAGAATAGAATGAAATTTTTTAAAGTCAAAATTCATTGCTACAATTATTTAGAAGTTGATTTAATACACACTTTATCGCTTTTCCGCCACTTTACCAGCACCGTAGTTCATGGCATTTGTTTTAATTCATGAAGCAAACCAGCTTTCATAATATGTGTTTGTGGCATTAGCCACCATTTATGGCACTTTTTTCTTAATTTATGGCACCTTTAACCGTTCGTGGCACTATTTACATCTACATCTAACGTCAGCTAAAGATAACGGATATGAGTGTAATTTGTGGCAGACATTTGTTTATGGTTCTAATTACATTGCCTACGACACATTTCCATTTTGGGGCTCTTATCACAAGTAACAATACTGATTGCTGTTTTTGATAACTACGAGTATCATAGAAACGTTCATGGCACCAATGGAAATTATTTTTGGCATATCAATGTGGTTTGTGGCACCGGCCAGTTTGTGGCATCATAACGTGTGCCTCAATTGAGGCACTCACTGGGGTTTTTTGAATTTTCACGAGTCAACTTTCAATATTGAGGCATCAATGACTAATTTATGGCACTTGCTGTATAGCTCATGGCACCAAATAATTGACTTATATTTAAAACTTGAAGATTTTGTAGCGCTTGCTACACGCCTGGTGAACATCTTTTTGTGGCTTTTGATATATGACACATTTTACGAAGTGGTATTGCATATTGTTGTTGATTTATGGCACTTTCCGCATTCCTTAAACCTCGCTTCAATATAGTTTATGGCACTCGTGTTACTTCATGATACATCATGCAATCAAATGGTGCCATTTTGTCGTTTTATGGCACGTAGTGCATTTTATGAACTCATGAAGACAATTTGTTTGGTTTTACAAATGAATGGAAATATTCTTTGACAGTTTTATGACATAATCCAATTTCCTTATACATAATCATTACTTTAAAAATATTAAAAATACTTTAGGGAGACATTTGTCGATGAAAATGAAGATACTTTCTCGAGTATTTGTTTATTTTTGTCCGCGCACAAGGTGTACTCTTCCAAAAAACGAAATAAATCTTACACACGAGTTTCAAAGTATTTCTTATATCATCAAGTTACCATCACCCTTCGCATCGAAATTCATAAATCTTCCAAATGCATCGTTTCGCTTCTCTTTGCTCCTTCACACCAAGTACTTCAATTGCAACACAAACCAAAAATTCTAAGCCAAGAAAAAGCACTAATCACAACTCGCGCCAAATTCACCTAATCCGAAAACAAAACAAGCACCCGAAATGAATAATTCAAGGTGTACAACATAGTAACCATAAAACACAACGATTACGAGACTCATTACGAATACAAACATACCCATTACGCGTAAAAATTCTAATTTCATACGTGAGACTGAGTAAAGAAAATCATACGCGTCACATTACAAATCCATCATCTCGTCTGCGCGTTCATCGCCAACCCACCATAACCTGTTGAAATCGATCGTGACCCGATCCATTGGTCAGATCACCGGGGCTTTCACGACAGCTAGGTTAATAACTCAATCACCTGCGATGGTCTACGTCTGGAAACCTGCGTCGATATTACGCAGCCAAATGCGAATTGGTTAACCCTTTTGCCAATTGTGCGACCGATGCAGACTCGAATCGGCAATCCGAACGTGTAAGTGAAACAATACAGACACGTAGAAACCGCAACAATCAGATACGGTAGTCACGACTCGAGCTTAACCGTTAACACGTTTTGTTAAATAGCGAATAATAATTCCGGGTTAAATATTATAACGTTTTAAAGACTTCATACGAGTACGCGTGACTTTTGGCAAGCGTCGTGGCAGGTATTTGCGGCCGGATTGCCTCAGGTCGTTGAGGAGGAGGATTCCGATAGAGGTTCGTAATTTACGTAACAGTCATGGTACTTATAGCGGAGTTGAAAAAAGAGGAGGCCTTAAGCTAGTGACCTTATTCAGCAAAAGCGAATCGAAAACTTGGTGCCATTTTCGAAAACACTTGATTCATAGGTTATACGTGGTCAAAATGTTATTAAAATTGTTTAAAGTTGTTCAATATTCGCTCAAAATTGTACAAAAAGTTGTGCAAAATGATAAAATTACTGAAAAATTTGCTTAAAGTTGCAAAAAACTATCAAAATTTGGCAAAAATAGTTCAGAATTGATCGAAATTTGCCTAAAATTGCCTGAAATTCCGAAAAAGAGTCAAAATGTTGTTTAAATTGTTCGATACTTGCTCAAAATTGCATAAAAATTGTTAAAATAATGTTTAAAAAGTTTAGAACCGATCAAAATTTGTTTAGAGTTGCATAAAATTGTCAAGATGTTGTTAGAATCGCTCAATATTTGGTCATAATGACTAAAAAAACTGTCAAAATAGTTTAGAATTGATCAAAATTTGTTTAGAATTGCCTAAAATTGTCAAAATTGTTCAATATTTGCTCGAAATGACTAAAAAAAGCTGTCAAAATAGTTTAGAATATTGATCAAAATTTGTTTAGAATTGCACCATGCTGCCAAAATTAATTAAAATTGTTCAAAATTGCACAAAAGTTGTGCAAAATGGTTAAATTAAAGAAAAATTGGGTTAGTTTTAACAGTTTGTATGCAATGTTAACAACATTTCGACAATTTTGAGGAAATTTTGATCGTTTTTTTAACCGTTTTAACACTTTAACAGTTTTCACGCAATTTTAAGCAAATATTGAACAATTTCAACAAGATTTTTACACTTTTATGCAATTCTACACAAATTGTGATCAATTCTAAACTATTTTAACAGTTTTTATGCATTTTTTTTTGACAAATATTGAATATTTTAACAACATTTTGACAATTTTGTGCAATTTTAAGGAATTTTAAACAAATTTTTATCAATTTTGAACTTTTTAAACAACATTTTAACAATCTTTATGCAATATTGAGCAAATATTGAACAATTTTAAAACCATTTTGGCAGTTTTGTACAATTCTAAACAAATTTTGCTAAATTCTAAACTTTTTTAACGGGTTTTATGTAATTTTGAGGAAATAATGAACAATTTTAACAACATTTTGGCACTTTTGTGCAATTTTAAGCTATTTTAAACTAATGTTGATCAATTTTGAATTATTTCAGCAACATTTTAACAAATTAACGTAATTTTGAGCGAATATTTCACATTTTTAACGACAATTTGACCACTTTATGCAATTCTAAATAAATCTTGATCAATTCTAGACTATTTTAACAGTTTTTCTGCAATTTTTAACAAATTTTGTACAATTTTAACGACATTTTGAAATTTTTGCGGAATTTTGAGGAGTTTTAAATTAATTTTGATCAATTTTGAACTACTCTATCGACATTTTGACAGCTTTTTGCAACTCTAACAAAATATTAAAGAAACAGTTTTTACATTATTTTGGTACAGCAGTGTCGAATTTTCGACAAATATTCCAATTTGGTAGCACGACTCGAGCATCATCCAGGT
This sequence comes from Maconellicoccus hirsutus, assembly GCA_003261595.1. NCBI lineage: Eukaryota > Metazoa > Arthropoda > Insecta > Hemiptera > Pseudococcidae > Maconellicoccus > Maconellicoccus hirsutus. Next base: position 26,130 of record QBDW01000202.1, read on the forward strand.
CGCCAGCTTAACTACGACGTTAAAATTAATTACAGAGATGGACGCTTCGTTAGTTCCAAGGGCACGCGAGAATTTTCCATTCGTCACCATCTCCCGTATTCAAAACATTCCTAGTATCTTCAAACTATGGCGATACCACCATGACCACCATGACCACCATGAGAAAATCTTATTGTATCCGAACTTCCTCCCAGTGAGTCTATCGTATCGAGATCTCCAAATACAATTGATTCTTAATATATTCACGATTTCACCTCCGTTACCAAACATTTTTCTGATTTCGCGCACCTTTCGATTGTTCTAAAACACGAACCGTCGAACCCAGTAGCATTTGCCTTCGTCCAGCCATCGCTCCTCTCGCTAATTCCATAGGCCAGCAAGCGTTGTAATTTTAAACCATGAGATGGCAAATTGCTCCCGATCACCGTGCGCTGCCGACATCGAACCTGAAATAACCTTGTAAACGTCACATGACAGCCGCAAGCCGCTAAATGAAATTCTACCAATAACATGTTTTGATATTTCAGTAATTAAGCGATTAACGTCGTTAAATGCCAACAAAGTAACGCTGTGAATTTTTCGACGCTCTTTATGTAAATTCACTCGAAAGCCAGACGTGTTTGAAATTAGTTTGACGAGAGTGTCGCGTATGTGTGTGTTGCATTTGACGTATCTCGTCGCGATATTTTTTTTCTCGTTGGCACGCAACGATGATGGTGATTTTGAGAAGCGACGAGCGGCGAGTTGTGTAAAGGTATTCGATGCATTTTACAACGTCAGCGAATTTATCGCGCTCACGATTCAATTTGGACACGAGTATGAAAAATGCGGGAAACTCGACGAAGCGGTGAAGCCTCTTGAATGGAACTTTGAAATTTACATTGTTACGTCATCATTGTTTTCACGCCACTCTCTTCATTTTAAATCACAACGCCATTTCGTGCAATAATTCCCCATTTCCTCACATCTCGAATTATTCGCTTTAAATTACGACCCCAAAAAAGCCAGCGTGCCAAAAAAAAGTGATATTTTTGACGCATGAACCTGTTCGCAAAGCACCGGCAACCTTATCCAAGGCCGATAAAACCAATTAACTGGACCCGGCGGTAAACTCGTTTAAACATGGCGCTCGACCCAAGTCCGCAGGCTCACATTCCGTATGCTCATCCTACACTTGACCAAAATGGTAAAACAACCTCCTCTTCGCATAAATTATGTAATAATAAATACAACGACGCCGGCGTTTAACGCCGAAACGCCGATAATTCCGCGAAGAAGAAAAAAATCTTGGAAGGATCGTAACAGTACATCGATACGCTGAAAATTTAATGCTCGGTCATTCGTCCATCATTATCTTCGTCATCCGATATATTCTTCGTGGCTCCATCTCGCTCGTTTTTTTCTTCCTTAACGGTGAACGAGAAATTGATTAAATCTAGAATTTTGGCGAGATTTTCCGTTACACGAGATTATTTAAATCCACAACGCCTGTAACGGTTCTTACGATGACATTTTTCTTCGGTATCCTTATATAGGACATAACTTAGGTAAATATCTTAATTGTCGCATTGTCATGATTATCACGTCGACGCATCTTCCGTGGTCCTTTTCGTCGCCGGGCCAAAAGGTTAACGATGAAATTATCGATAATTTTATTGATACCTGTTGAAATTTGCGCCACCGAGTGAAGAAAAAATTACGAAAAGTAGAAAAAAAACAGCTTTCACGAAAACTCTAGGGTTCATCGTGACGCTAAACTGCGAATTATAAAAATTAATTGCCATCACGTTCGTAATTGAAAACTTCAACTCGAGTAATGGGCATGAGAATAAAAAACGGCTCGGGTCGAAGAACACCAGTTATTGTCGTAAACAACATAAATATCCCGAAGTTACATTGTACGAGAAGAGAAATTCTTCGTTAAAATGAAATTTTCGATTGAATTACGCCGCGAATCGCCAACGCCAATGTTATCTTTTGATTAAGAAACCCAAGGTAATATAATTATCTTGTATCATCGATTTCGTTAAATTTTTCAAATTGTTTTAAAAATTACGTAGATTCGATCAAATACTAATAGTATTGCTGTTGGAATGATTCAGTCGTTCGCAAACGATTCACTGGTACAAAAATTTTTGCAAAATATTTCATCGAAATGATGAAAATTTGCAATTCTACCCTCCCCAAAAAAAGTCGTTCTTGACTGATTCATTTCAAAATTAACTTGATCGTTTTCAAACGATACGATATCATCAGAAACGTAATTAAATATTTTATTAATACTAAAAAAAAAACCGTAAAAATAGCCTACAAATCAAATCGTTTGCAAATGATTCGATTCAAAACGAGTCAGTCGTTCGCGAACGATTCACTATTTTTTTAACGATTTATTTATACAAAAAATCCCATCAAAGTTATCGAAAATTTGCAATTCTCCCCTCCCAAAAAAAAGTCGTTCGTGACCGATTCATTTCAAAAGAACTTGATCGTTTTCAAACGACACGATCTTTTCACAAGCACAATTAAATATATCAAAATTCTTAAAAAAGGGCGAAAAAAAAGCCTAAAAAACAAATCCTTGGCGAATGATTCGTTCCAAAATGAGTCATCTCAGAATTTATTATAGAATATCCTATAAATGTTCCAAAATTAAAAAATGCTTCTTATAAAAACAGTTCGTTCGCGAATGATTCATTTCAAACGGAGTTGATCGCTGGCGAATGATGCTGTATTTTGGAAACGAATTACTTCAGAACGCGATTTTTCATCAAATATCCCATCCCAGTTTTCAAAAACAAATCTTATTTCTGACATGAACGAATCGTTCGCGAATAATTCTTTTCACAAATTCGATGATTATTCAAATTTTGTATTTTTAATAAAATAACAAACTTGAATATCTCAAAAAATAGGGGTTTTCTTTCGCGAACGGTTTGTTCAGACGTTCTATATCGTTCGTGAATGATTTATTCGGACAATCTAGATCGTTCGTGAACGTTTTACGACAGAAAAATAATGGAAAATCGCGTTTTTTCGCGTTAAAATTGACATTTCTCGTCAATTCTTCGTATCATATGAACACAGGTTCATGATATAATACGTATGAATAAAATAATTAATTTTTCCGCTCATTTCCTCCACCTTAACGTCCTTCTACTTGGTCTCGAATCTAAAAATACAATTACTCGGATTAAAATAAAATCGCGCACCCTTCTATAATATCATTCCTTTCTCAAATCCTTGAACCATGACATATCTCCGGGCTGCACACCGAATTCCTCCAATTCCCCAAACACTCGATTCCGCTCGACCAGTCGCAATCCCACAATAAAAATACGTCAACAAAGCGAAATTTCTCGCGATCCATTCGCGAAAATTCTCGAAATGAGCACCAATTGGTAAACATGATTTGGCAACGTGTACATCTGCGTCTACGCGTATTCCAAGGCACAATTGACAAACTTTCCCATACTTGGTACTCCATGTTGCGAGTCGTATACGCAAAAGCACTCGAGGACCTCGAAACACCAAACGCTATTATTTAGCAATCGGTAATTTTCGTCCATTAACCTTTGAATTTCGAGTTCATTACGCCGCCTTCGCAGCACCGTACAAAATTCAATTCATCGCGTCACCGAGTCTTCCTATAAATTGTATAAATAAATAAATAGAAAAAAATTATTCGACTCGAGCGCGACATTAAATGGGTCAACGCGGTATTAACAACGACCTTACGATCGCTTGCTTTCGACTGAATTCATATTTGAATTTCCATCTTCAAAGCACCGAAATTTCTGCGCCTATGTCATCGTATGCAACTCACAGAGGCTTTTTCCTGTATGAGTTTTCAAATCTTGCCGAAACAACATTGTCAACTCTACGTGACGTCACTTCCTCCCCCTATTGTTTCTCATTGAGTATGGGTCGAACGATAGTTCATATATCTAATTAACGAGTAGTGTTCGTTTCGTGCTCGCACCTGTTCTGCGCGTTGTTACGCTATTTTTTTCAATTCCATTACGTATTTACGTGTGCCCGCGTGCTCTCTGGCCCTCTTCATTTTTGTATTTTGTCGTGTTTTGTGATAGTGATTACCTCTATATCGAGAGTAAACGTGAAATCAGTTTGTGAACGCTTGCAGGTTGATTTTTTAAATTTCTTGTTCGATTTAACGACGTATACACCTGTCCCACATCTCCCAGTCACCTAAACCGCGTATTTAATTCGACACGTAAATCATTATAAACGCTGCACCTATTCGGTCATATTCTACGTCTAAACAATTCGTCCAAATTATTCACGTAATGTAATTACCTTATTTCGCGTTGAGTTTTTTTCTTCCTAATGCAAATTGTACGTTAAAAAAAAATCAATTTAATAGGTTTTTTTTCATCTATTAAACTATAAATACGAAAACATTATTCGACGTAATCATCTACTTAGACGAGATATTTCATTGAAACGATCGTCCTTCTTTTTTTTTCAGTAGAAAATTGAATGCATTTAAAGCGTAGAGGCGTATCCGTGGCTAGTGACTTGGGTGAAATTTTCGCATGAAAAAATTATTAAAAATTATATCCATATAAATTGGATTCCTAGTTCTTTTTTTCTCCGAAGCGATTATTTTTTTTTTTTGATTTTAAATTAAAAATCAAAAAGTGCCAATTTTTGTCAACTAAATACTCAAAATTTTCAATTTTTGTCGATTTAAAAAACGTCGAGGGATTGTCCCCCCGCTCGATCCCCTCCTCCACTGCCTGCACCATTCCTGGTTCCCTCAATTTTACAAAATATTTATTCTCGTATAAAAACTATTCGCAAATATTTTCAAATTTCGTGGATTTTTTGATAAAACATGATTCAGACTAAAAATAAGGACACTCTAAATAAGTAACAGAAAGAAATGTAGAAAAATAATTTAAAAAAAAAATCCAACTAGATGAATTATCAAAAATTAATCTCATCTTACGAAATACATACATATCCAATAAAGAGGAGTGGGGGGGATGATTTAATGAATCGAAAACTAAACTGAATTTACAACTTTGGTTAAATTTTATTGGTGACAGAACTAATTATAAAAATTATTTTTGAAACAATGGAATATTGAAATCGACCAGCAACTTTGTGTAGGAATCAAAGAAGTCATCTAAAAATAAAAAAAATTAAAATTATTATTTCCAGTTCCCCCTTTTCGAAAAACAAGTGTACCTACTTCAATTACAACATCATTTTGGATTAAAAATCTCACAAAAATAATTCTCGTTCAGCTTGTCCATCAGCCATCTACAGCAATATTAAATAGAAATCTCCCAAAAATAATAATTTTTTTAAATCTTGACAAATATATCGTCTCCTGGTGTAAGAAAATCTCTATCTCTTCCCCTCCCCCCCCCAATCATTCCATTCTTCATAAAAATAATTTTACTATAGTCGTCTCACCAGCGGCGTCGTTAAATTTCCAAGAAAGCATTTCTTTCGCGGTTGCATTTCAAAATACGTAATCATCTTCAAAAAGAAAGACCGGAGAAGGGAACCCCAAAAATCCAAATTTAGACACGCTCGTGTCATACTGGTAAATTCGTGGGTACTTGAACGACCTTCGAGATAATATTTTGGTCGTATTTACTATTTTTTTTCACGGGCGTTAATACTTTTGGCAGTGGTTTTCATCATAATGCGTTCGTAAGATTGTTTATTTTATTACGAAAATCACCACGTAACAGGGGGGTTGAGAAATTTGTAATAAATTTTCGTAACGGTTACGCTTTTTGTTACATTTCGATAATCAAAACCGAGACCTTTTTAAACGCTCTATAAATTTTCTCAGCAAATTTTACTTATTTATAGATTCACGTATTTTCGTAAGTTTTCCCATTTTTTATGTACGTGTATTCTTCATCTAGATACTATTTTACATTTCCATCGAAATCTTAAGAATATTTCGCATAATATATCTCGAGACGAGGTTCATTTTAGACCAGAGTCTATTTTAGGTATAAAAATAAAATATGCATACGGTCAACACCTACTACCGCGATGACCATTGTTACGAGCTTCACCTGTTAACCTCTGTGTCTTTTTATACGCGCCTAATTTGAATATTAATAGGGAACCGGGCGTTGAGTAATTTCACTTCGTATATACGATTCATAGCGAAGACGTATTTTAATCATCGACGTACGTAAGACACCGACGACGACTCGACATATCTGCAAAAATACACGCGACGCTTCCTGGACGCGTGAATTTTTCACGCCGAAAATAGCGAATAAATTAGTGCGAGAAAGCAGAATAAAATTGTAATTTAAACCTCATTATGGGATGCGGCGGATACTCATCTCGAGAGATGTAACTTATTTCGACGTATAATTGAGATATGTCATAAAACATCCAGCTTCCTCAATTACCACATCGGTGATATTTTTTCCTATTTTGGTCAAATTTAAACGTTGCGGAATTCAATTTAACGAGTTGCTTTTGCCAAATCGTATTTTTTGCATTTGATGGAAAAATTTGGCAAGTGGGTCGTCACTGCGAATGGCCGATATTATTATCGATAAATCGAAAGAAATAGATAACTGTGATGTGCTGATCTCGAGTCACATTTTTCCTTGATATTTCATCGTAAATAAAACTATTCTTCTTATTATTTCATGGCTGAAGCCTAAATACATAATTTTTCAGATTTTAGAAATTTTTTTGAAGAATTTTCCTTTCACCTTATACAATGTTTTCTGGATCCTCCAAATAGTAAATTAATATAGATTAAAATTCCTCAAGTCCAAATCACAATTTTTACAAGTAATTATTTTCAACAAAATTATCAATTTGAGAAATTTTTCGATTTTCTGTTCAAAAACTTGAAAATCTGATGAAAACACGAATTCATCATCGAAACTTATAAAATTCACAATCAGTGTTACCATTTTTCAAAAATATACAGATCAAAAAATTTTCATGCGAATAAAAAAATTACTTCAATTTTATTTACTTGAAATTTTCCACAAAATAAATTACATTAGATTATAAATTCATGTAAAAATGCAAAAAATTATACTCTTCGAGTAATTTAAAGCCAAAAATGCTACTTTATCGATGAAAAAATATTGAAAAAAATCGAATGGAAACCAAAACTACTTCGATGTCTTTATTACATAACGAATCAACCGCATTAATTCATTTTAACATCCTGTACTCATTAGTCTATTAATTAATTCTATATTTATAAAATTGTCATCCACGTGAACCATTCTGACCATAAAACACGAGCAAAAAAAAAAAGTGAAACGGTGAAATTCACGTAAAATATGAAAGACTACTAAGATATACGTGAAATAGAAAACATAAATATCTAGTTTTACGACAAAGTGGTAACCGCTTTTTTCACAAATATTTATTCCTTTTCTCTCTTTTTCTCATTTCGCATTATTTATCGTATCAACTCGATGCATGCCAAAGAATCATTGTAATGCATTGAACGAAAGACGAATCTTCAATCGCGTTTGTTCTTTCTTCGAATGGAATTGAATAAAAAAGATTTATATATGAGTCGATGCCTCGATGGAGTGAAATGGTTTTAAATACATTTATTTCTTTTTTAATCAGTCATTAAAATTTCAAAAATTTCATTAATTTCTCAAATGTCGACTAGACATCGATGATTTATTTTGTGGAAATCGCGAACAGACTAATACAAGTGGGAATTCTAAGTCGAAAAAGTAAACGACTAATCTTCGAAAAACTTCGTTACAAAATTCCCCCACCCGAAACTCATTTTTTGCTCCCCCTGACGTCGATATTATCAATAATCAAGCTCATCGAGCCCGAAGATAAAAACGAATAGTAATCGGCTATTGCTGCTTTACTTAACAGAAACAGAATTTTATCGAGTAAACGCGCGTTCATATACGAATAGACGAATTTGAAACGTATACTGCGCGAAATTCCTCGACTAGGCGCATCAGCTTTCAAAATATCGAATATGTTTCTCTTTTTTGTTGCATTACAATGTTATAACCTCGTTAAGTGGATTGCTTCCGGATTTTGAGACACACGGAGCTCAAAAAAATTCAACATCAATATGCATGCGGCTTAATTTCACTTCGGCAAGTAAAATGGAATACTGTTGATCAAAACTTAATTAAGATTGCTTAAGATTGCACAAAAGCGTCAAAATGTTGATAAAATTGTTCAATATTTGCTCAAAATTGCAAAAAAGTTATGCAAAAAGATTAAATTTATGAAAAATTTGGGTAAAATTGCATAAAGCAGCGCAAAATTGTCAAAATGTTGTTAAAATTGATAAAAGTTGATTAATTTTGGCCCCAAATTGCGCAAAAGTTGAGCTTAATGACTAAATTAATGAAAAATTTTGTTAAAATTTGCAAAAATCACCAAAATGTTATTAAAATTGACAAAGGTTAATTAATGTTTCCCCAAAATTGCGCAAAAGTTGAGCTAAACGAACAAATTAATGAAAAATTTTGTTAAAATTGCAAAAAATCACCAAAATGTTAAAGTTGTTTAATATTTGCTCAAAATTGCATAAATTCTGTTAAAATCATCTAAATTTTCTATTGATTTGGTCGTTTTGCACAACATTTGTGCAATTTTCAGCGAACATTGAACCACTTTAAACAATTTTAACAACATTTCGACAATTTTGTGCAATTTTAAATAAATTTTGATCAACTCTAAACCATTTTAGCAGCATTTCTACAGTTTTATGCAACTTCGAGCAATTATTGAACAACTTTGAACAATTTTAACAACATTTTGCGCAACTTTAAGCAATTTTAAAATAATTTTGATCAATTTAAGATTGATTTAACAACATTTTGATGGTTTTTTGCAATTTTAACCAAATTTTTCATAAATTTAATCATTTTGCACAACTTCTAAGCAATTTTTGCAATATTTTGACAACTTTGTGCAATTCTAAACAAATATCGAGCAACTTTGAACAATTTTAACATCATTTTGGCAATTTATGTACAATTTTACGCAAATTTTTCATCAAGTTAATCGTTTTGTACAGCTTTTATGCAGTTTTGAGTAAATACTGCACAATTTTCAACGATTATAATGAAATTCTGCCAATTATGAGTATTTTTAAGCAATTTTAATGAATTTAAACGA
>QBDW01000203.1:0-40425 GCA_003261595.1 Maconellicoccus hirsutus
CGGTAACATAGGTAAAACCACTGATAACGAAGTACGCTTCGTGTAATACAGACGTACGCAACCGAAACCTCCCGAGCACCCAAAATCGAGTTACAGTTTAACGATAAGTTACGCGGAATGCGTAGCTACCAGTACCAGTGTTGATTGTTCATCATCTATGTTTTATTGGTCTATGACTTGTTGTTTTTGTAAATAGACTAGGGGCTTCGCCCCTGGCCGCTTCGCGGCCCAACCCCATATTAATTCTCGATGTCGAAATTAGATTCGTCCTCTTAAGTATGAGCACGAGACATACAAGCTAGAATAGTGTACGAAATAGGTATTCTTTGCTTCCCTTCGAGACATAGTAGATGTTCGATATTCGTTGATTACTCAATACTTGAGAAATTCGGCTTGTTTCGTACGATTCCTCGCATTCGATGAACAATGTTTTCGCAATTTACAGAGTGTTGGTAAACATTATTTTAAATTTCTTGGATTTCAGGCAGAACGAGATAACGCCTTACTGATCTTCAGGTCGCTCACGTATCGAAGAATTAGAGAAGAAATTTCTGCCCGGACCAATGAGAAATGACTCTCGATATAATAAATGGTACAATATTCTTTTTGCTTCGGTACAAAATTTGCGAAATAGTGCCGAACTGATACAGTTTCGCTCAATGATAACCATAAACCGGAATTCTTTAATTGAAACAATACGTGATCTCTACGGCAACTTTTCTGATATCGCTGCGCGTAAAGTTCTCTTCCCAATCGCTCATAATCGGAACCGATAGAACAAATGTTTCAAGACGTCGGATTGATACCGGACGTATCGAAAATAGATGCGGTTCAAATATTACTAACCCCAATTCCAGCGCCATAATCATGAATCTCGCCAAACCAAAAGTGTTGTTCTGTTTTTATTTTATAAAGATTTTTATTTCAATATTATTTAAGATGTTGTCTTGGGAAGAAAGGTCTTTTATTTTTTTTCCTCAAAATGTCTGAAGGGTTAAAAAATTATAGCTTTTTCAACAATAAATCATATGAGTTTAATAGTTTATTTAATTTATTTAAATATATATATATATATATTAATTCATGCTTTATTTAAATCTTTAATATTTTTATGTATTGGATTAATAATTTATTTTAATTTTGATGTTCAAGATATTCATAAGTTAAATTTTATTTATATTTATTTACCTTTAGTTTGGTGATTTTTTTTTTGTTAAATTAGCAACGCCTTACTGATCTTAAGGGTTCGCTCACGTATCGAAGAATTAGAGAAGAAATTTCTGCCCAGACCAATGAGAAATGACTCTCGATATAATAAATGGTACAATATTCTTTTTGCTCCGGTACAAAATTTGCGAAAAAGTGACGAACTGATACAGTTTCGCTCATTAATAGTAAACCAGACTTCTCTTATTGAAACAATACAAGATCTCTATGGAGATTTTTCTGATACCGCTGCGCGTAAAGTTCTCTTCCCAATCGCTCATAATATACTGAATACAAAAGAGAATACTAATAATTTTTATCACTTTTAGGACAATTTAGAGAAAGAAAATAGCAAATTACTGTCCATCATTGTTATTCGCGGCGATTTGGAGGGAGTCGAGGAGGAAATGGCACTAACGTTCGGTTTCCCCGCAAAAAATGTGATGATCCAAGAGTTGAAGGATCAGAAAGAATGGCATTCAAATGTGCATACAACGCACAAATTGAAACACATCGGTTCGATCCATTTCGTAAAGTGGCTATATTATATTACTTTCTCAGGTGAAGAACTCGCAAAAAGCATAAACGCATTTCTTACGAAACACGGAGTGAAAACGATAACGTTTTGTGTGTTCGTCGCCAAAATTTATATGAAAACGAGTCATCTAATTCATCAGTGCAAACCGAATAAAGTCATTTTATCTGAAGATCTATTAAATGGTCTGAAGATGTATGGTATTGACGATGGGGCCTCTTTAGAGACCATAGACGTTTTGTCTGAAATTAAAAAGCTCCCTTTGTCTAGAAAACATTCCACTGTCTGAACACCGGCATCATCATGCATGTCATCTCCCAAGTAACCAAGTGAAGACCATAGGTCTAACTTACAATTATAACATGCCAATTACAACATCGTTGATGTCGGCACATTGTGGCCCGAATATAACGGTACCACACCTTCCCTGTTCCTATGCTATCCTTTACCTCAATTCCTATTCCCTACCTGACATTTATCCACTGAGATCCCATTTTCTCGTTCTCCTTTTTATTTCCCCTTCCAAACAAAATTTTTTAATTTCAACCCCACTCCTTAGATTACACCACAAACTCGATATAATTTTGTCAACACATTCTCGACTCCTTGTACTCAATAGTTTATCCGCAAAAGAAAGCTCACAAGGCAACTCCAACCCCCCACCCTTACCTTCACATACACCACCAAAAATCCGACAAATCTCGAAACCCTTCGCTGGGAAAATCTCCAACGCATCCCTCCAAACATCGCTAATCTCACCGAGTGATAAGCGTATAACACGTTTAACACAACCGATACACGCGTCTGGTAATTTTTTGAAATCCGACAAACATTATGCAACAAGACGCCATCGTCCGGGTACGTTTGTCCACGCCAAAAAGGGTTACAGGTCAGTCAAAGTTAGCGGATTTTGTCGCAGACGCGTGCTACCGTGAAATTGTCGCCGGCTCTGTGTCAAAAAAATGACGGATGGTCGCCGTACCATCGCTCAGTTTCGCTCCTTCCGGCCCGCTCCGCCCTTTGGCAAAAAACATCACCGAAAGGATTAATCGAATTATTATTGCTATTACGTCACCGTCCACAGCGACCCGCTACGTGGACGCGATGTACGTTCGCAGCAACGAAAAACATCCTCGTGATTAGTGACATCGTGTAACTGATCGGTATCAAAAGCGACGCCGAAATTTAATCCTACATTATTAAAATTCATAATCACATTTTAGGTACCACTTCCATCATCGAGAAAAATCACCGCACCGAGGAATATTTTAATTAAACTCGACGAAAAAAATTCCGTTTCGTTATCAACGTCGTCCGACAAACGACGCTAAATTGATCCCCAACGACTCGATATACGCGACATGAAATAATCACGAAATTTTCGGCCCCGAGAAACGGATATTACCGAGTTTTGTCAAAGTCAAAAATACTAACGGCTTCGTATTAATATCGAAGCCCTTTTTCCGTCTTCGGAAACGAGTACGTCGCTATTCATGAATATTCATATTACCAGACGCTCCGCTATTATGTAATATTCATCCTCGAAAACAAGACAGCCGGCATGAAGTGCGAAGAACCAGAACGAGACGGGGCGAAAAACCAGGCCCTCGTAGTCGAAAAAACGACGCGAAAATGTTACTAATGTGTCGTCATTTATTAAACTTTAAAATTCAACGTTACAACTTTAATTTGGCGCGATTTTATTTCCCGTCGCTGCTTTCATTTTTCCTAACAAATTCGTCTTTATTATCAATTACGCTAAAACGTCTTAAGGGGGTGCTTACGTCTCTTGCCCTTATTCGCGCGTCAAACAGCGATGTTTCAATTATGTGAAATTTTTCAATTCAACCATCGTAATTTTTCCGTTACCCTTTTTCAACCACCCACCCCCCTCCTCGTGATGTGCTCATTCGTGACAATGTACAGAGCAATAACGCCATCGGCTACACATACCAAAGGTGACATGTTGACAATTGAACCGTATATACCTGCGTACCTTGAATATGACGTAGTATTTTCTTTTCAGCTCATGTTTTCTACGTATTTTCCTCGCCATCAATTACTGTAATTATTTTTATCTAATAATAAAAATAAATAACGCCAGCGCATGGAGTATTTTCAACATATACGTATGCTTATTAAATTACCAATTGTTTTTACCTTCCTATTTCCGCGCACAGAAATTCTATTACTTGTACGAGCAGCGCTTTTCCATTCGAATACACCCTTCATATTTTTTTTCCTCCTATTTACTCCACCAGACGTATCCTTATTTCTACATTTCCTATTTCCTTTCGCCTCGACGACAAAATATATATATTTAATATAATCGAAAAAGTATAAAACGCATTTTACTTCATGACAAAATACACAGTCGTATTTTACATCAAACGACGCAGAGAGTAGCAACCGAACGACACAACGTAAATATAATTCGCTAAAATGACAGCGACATTATTGATATCGTACGAAAACGCTTTACAGGCCAAATCCCCGAAGAAATACGCCATCGATATAGCGCGAAAACGCAATCGTGACGGCGGGTCACGTCGAGGGGCGAATTTTCCACCGAAATTTACACATGTTGGAGAGACTATTCCTCAAAGCGGCTTTCTAATCCACTCAATTATGTCAGATTAGTGAAAATACTTGGACGATGAGATACACATACGTTATTGGTGCCTCAAAAGATCAAATCTGGCATAATTTTTCAGATTAACCCAAATGGAGTGAAAAAATCGAGTGGAATGACAAAATATATGCATTTTCAAAGCGTTAAACCGAATCCGGCAATATCTATCAGATACATCCAAAGGGGGAAGGGGAGAGGGAGGAGGTTCAGAATTCCAAAAAATGAGCAAAAATGCAAAAAAATTGAATGGGCTACCAAAAAACAATTTTTTGCAATAATGTATGTTTTTTGATGCGACAAGACCAAATCTAGTAGTGTGAGTCTCAAAATATGAATTTCTTTGAGCGTTGAAACCTAATTTTTAGCAATACATATTTGTCAGATATGCCCCACAGAGGGTAAAACATATCACCCTAACGACTTCACGTGAAAAAATTGAACGTAATTTTTCAGGGGTTTTGAGGCATTCATTGCCTTTCAGAACCTAAAAAATTCCTTACAAAAAATTCAATTCATTCCCGTTTTTCCCATCTCAACAATGCATAATAATTTAATCAAATTTACCCTCAGTACTGCGAGTCAGATGAACAAAAAACCAATTTTCGAAATTAAATTACTTCTTGGATCACCCTTAATCCCCCCCTCAACATAATCACCTTCATCCCGTGGAATTTATTTTCATATCAACTCCCACACACCGCCGATCTCGCTCCCATGCCCCCCAACCATCTTCCCATCATTACCTACATTGGTAAACTTCTGCACAATAAAACGATTACGTCGGTAACCCGAAGACGGAGCACGGCGACAAATTCGATTATAATCAGCTTACAGGCGTTTTAATTAGAACCATTTTCGGACATTCGTAAGTACCTTTACCCCTTTACACGACCACGTCCAGATATCGGATTACACCAGGCATCGCGTATTATACGCTAAACTTGTACAACACAATGCCAACCAGATGGCCGAATGTAATACGTATTTATCTGAATTTCGCCGGCACCGCGTTTCTCGAGGGTGAACACCCGATATCGCCTTCATTTAACCGCTCATTAAATTCCGAGTAATTTGGGCAAAAGGTGAATACAAACGATAATTATACGAATGAAACAGGGGAACGGATAGAAAGCGATATGCGAGCACAATCAAAGATATCTGAACCATTGACATCTACATTTCAACCAGAGCCTCACCTCTCCAGAGAGATGTAAACATCCATCTCAAAGTATCCAGTATACTTAAGCGTCTTGATACACAAATCCCTCGACGTAGAAACAACTCGTCTGCATAAATAACGCTACAGAGAAAAAAAATGAAAGGGAATAAAAACCGAACCAGCCTCAAGGCTCGTACCTCCACGAGCGCGTGATTTAAAAATGCAAAAGTTCGGACAAAAGTCAACATAATATCGAGGGAAAATAAAGTACATCGGTGCTGTTCGACTCGAGCAGTGTATACTTTCGGTTGAGTAATGGATGAAGAAAAAACAACCATAAAACAAACGAGCGACGCAAATAAACTTACATAAATTTCTAACCATCAAGAAATATGCAATCGTTTGCTGACGAATAAAGCACCGCGAAAAGAAATCACGAGATAAATATATAAATTTTATAAAACGTCGTATGTTTTTTTTTCTCCCCTAAAAAAAAAAACCAGTAGGGCGAAGTTTTAGGCGGATTTCCCTCTAAAAGGTGAAAAGTTCGATTAGATGTAAGTGAAAGTACCAACGTTGTCATCATTCTAAAAATAACATCGAAGATGAAAAATCACTCAATTTTGATTTAGTTCGCAAAAGCGACACCGGGAGCACCACCTGTTATTTACCGGTAAATACCAATATTACCCAAAATTACCAGTGAGTAATGGTAATTACGAGCAACTTATAATTTATCACTTCAAATAATCCGTAACTTACCAGTACGTATCAGTAATTACCTGTAATTTACCATCAAGTACCAGTAATTACCTGCAATATACCATTTGTTACCAGTAATTTACCAGTAATCACAGATAAATTACAGGTAACTTATGGGTAAGTACCAATATTGCCTGCAATACACCAGTAAATACCATTGATTACCTGTAATTTACCAGTAAATACTAGTAATTATCTATAATTTACCGGTAGGTAGCTAGGTACTAGTAATTACCTGTAATTCACCAGTAAATACTAGTAATTACCTATAATTTAACGGTAAATACTAGTAATTACCAGTAATTTACCAGTACATACGGGTAAGTACCTGTAATTTACCAGTAATTACCTGCAATACTCCAGTAAATACCATAAATTACTTGTAATTTACCAGTAAATACCAGAAATTACCTATAATTTACTAGTAATCACTAGTAATCACTCTTAATTTACCAGTAAGTACTAGTAAGTACCCGTAATTTACTATCAAGTACTAGTAATTACTTGTAATTTACCAGTAAATACCAGTAATTACCTAAGCACTTCTAATTTACCGGTAAATACTAGTGATTGCTTGTAAATTTTCTGTAATCATCGGAAAATCTTCTGTAAATCCAATGTTACCGATATATTACATGTAATTACCCATTTCTGCTACTTTTTGGTGGTTTAAATGAGAAAATGTAACCCAGCACTTTTCTTTCATCAGCCTTATCTATTTTTACCATCAAGCAAAAAACTTGTTTCAAGGACCGAGAATCACTGTAGCTAAGGGACCAGATTCTTTCCTGAAAAAATGGGCATCCTCTTGGAGCACTCAGAGGTATTGAAAATTCTCAACAGTCCAACAACACGTCTAGATATCACGGTGCTTTGTGAGAACATCAATACAAAACGAATCGTTTCAGTACTTCCTCCCCCTTTCCACCTGTACTAGGTCATCGCCCCGGAAAGCGATCGGTATACACAAAAAACGGATCAAATTCCACTAACAAAACCCTCGGGTTCGTCCGATACAACGTTACTAGGTATTACACATTTGCATACATCTACCAACGACAGAAAACCGTCGCCGTTTTTCGATAGGTCAAACATAGCGCCTTGGATGATAAAGCGACAGAAATGGTACATTTATACATCCAGATACTCGTGTATTTCAACCCTTTGTTTGTATTCGACATTTCATTCTTTAAGTCCCCTCTCTGGGTTATCTCCTTCGCCGGCGTATTAGTTGATTAAACACGAGTACAATAGATCGGGGTAGCATAGGATTAAATCACGCGTTGGAATGTAGACTACCAAGCATTCGGGTGACAACGGGCGGCATATCCAAAGCTCTGGCGTACTTCAACGTTGGGTTCTTCTCGTTGATACATGTCATCGGTGTGAATCCAAATACCACATAGGTGGCCACAGGTAAAAGAGGGCATATTTCTCGTATCAATCATCACGTAACTCGCTCATCGGTCACCATCTGCGTGTAGCGAATGTCACCAACATGACCGATGAGCTTCCCGAGCGATGCACGTTACCATGACTCGGCGGTAATTACCTACGTCGCATCGACGCTGACCTTACGTAACCGTCTTCTTTATAGCTTCGAATCACCTACTCGACGGTCTCCGGAATGGAGTATGCGCGCGCATAGCTTTCTTAAGGTGAACTTTCACACGACGACGCGTCTAGAACAACCGCGTAATTTATCGCGTCGTATTTCGTGAAAAAAAATACCGCCGCAGAAAATCGTTAAAATATGGGTAACCGTCGCTAACATCGTACAACTCGGAGACGGGGGAGGACGAGGGTGAACGAACGACTGGCAAAATCGAATACTTTCCGAACTCCATTACCGCCTTGTGTTTACGTTGAAAAAGGTGCAAGTTCTTGTCACGATCGGCGGGGCGAAAATGTAACAAATGAGAAAACTTGGCGTATATATATAAGGCAAACAAAAGCACGATAAAAAACCCCTCTTGCGAGTGTTTTTATCTAAACAAAAAGTAATTTCCATCATTGCTAATGTCCGTATTGTGTATTTGACGTTTCGCACGCCACCGCGAGGGGACGCGGGGTGAAAAAATGAATACATTCCGTCATATTTGTACGAAATAGATTAATTTTCGCGGGCAAGGCGAACGATGACGCCAAAAGCATTTCGCAAATCCTTCTCCGGTAATCTAGACCGGAGACGTTATAAATGACTGTACTTGTTCGTCGATGCCGGAAGTTTACGTTTTGCTGACTTAGCACAATGCTTTCCTCGTAGACGTTCCGCTACCCGCCTCCGCCGCGACACCATCAACGTCTAGAACGTTTACCTCGTTTCGTGTTTACTGTAAGTGAAATCCAAGTAAATAACGCTCGATGGTAAATTTCGGTAATAAATTACCACGCGGGTGGCCGAAAAAGTGAAAAATATACGGGGTACCCCTTGTACCTTATTACTCATCGGCCATCCCTTCGAAACGCTATCGACCAGAAGAAGGACGCTCGACGAAAAACGCGGGAAACGCTCTATTTTTATCGTATCGGAAAATTTTTCCACATTGGAGCCCGAAACAAAGATAGCGAGATTACATACGGGAAATAAATCATTAATTCGAGATTTCACGCGACCATGCAGATATACCATCGAAGGTGTCAAGGGTACGGGCAAACGGATTAATCTATCATTGTCCTTGATACATAAGCGACTAAGGCAGGGTACATGTCCTTACTCCACATCACCGAGATAGGGTTAAATGAAGAAGAGCATTTATCAAAACGTGTACCCCGCGACGCTAGTTCCGGTAAATGAGTCTGCTCGTTTGGCGTACAAGCCATGCAGATAACAGCGCTACGCCAGACGAAGAGGGTTACAGTTGACAATAAGTTAAATGGATTACAACTCGATTCATTATTAGCGTCGTTGGCGTTGCCCGAGACGGAGGAATTTTCTCACATTAAAATATGGGTTTTCGGTACAACCTTCCGCGAGCATGTCAACGTCCTCGCAACTTCGCGTCTCTCGTCCGGTGGCGTTTTTTCAATCCGTCTCTTCGTTTCGCTAATACTTTAATCGTCTCGCAGCGACATTGTTGCGTCTGTGTACCGAGTCGACGTGCAAATATTCATTTATATGGAAATTTACGTTATTAATATGTACAGACGATACGTTGTTTTTGCAAGCCAAAAAAAAAACCGGTGAAATGAAAATATCGCTGGTTTTGAATTATAAAACGGGATTTCGCAGATTTGAATATTTCCCATTGCTATGGCGTTTACGGGATCAAGGCAGAGAGAAGAGCCAAGGAGACAAATCCGCGCATTGACGTTGAAGCTCGACGTTATTTAATTACCGAAACGCGATGTTTTTTCAAGCTTATAAACGAGAAAAAACCCAGGAGCTTGTTCAATGCGTGGAGAAAGCGCCCTCGACGTTGATCCGAACGTAATGATAATCGAATCGACGAAACGTGATTTCGACTCGATATTTAAATTATATTAGCTCAGCGAATCCTATACAGATGCCAGAATACAAGTTCACCGGGTGATAATGTACGCTAAGAAGTCGAACTTTTCAGAAACTGAGGTTAAACGCTTAACGAACGTTTTGAAAGGCATGACTTTTCCATTTTCATTTAGTCGGGGAGTCCGCATAGAAGGGAACGGCGCCCCCTGCCGATTCGACAGGACATGTTTTTTTTTGAAGAGGGAGTCCTAGGGAACATACTAAAGTGAAAATCAAAAAAATAAAGTGGAGGCAATTCACAAAATGGCGGTCTTTTTTGATTGATAGGAGAACAATTTAGCCTCTAAGGGGGGAAAAAGTGGAATAACTAAAAATGTTACCTCTATGTAGGAAATTTTACAAGGAACATTTTTAGTACACCCACTTCTTCATCCCCTAAAAGCCACATTATAAGACATCGCTCACCTGTCAATCAAAAATGCTGCCATTTTGTAAGTTGCCCCCACTTCACTTTTTTGATTTTCACTAACCCCGTATTATTGATAATTATTAATAATTAGTAATCTTTATTTTTTTTCATTTTTTCAAATTTTATAAAAAAGCAAAAAATATACAATTACATAAATATGTACAACATTTAAACTGAAATTTATTTTTTTACTTTTTTTTTAAATTAAACAAATCACCAAAAATTAAAAAATTAAAATTTTTCAAACGTGTTTTTTTTGATTTTTATTTCATTTTTTTTTTTTTTTTTTTTGGTGTGTAACAGTTTATAATTTGACGATTTGAACAATAGGTAGTTCGAAACAAAGGTAAACTAAAAAATAGAAAAAATGAATATCCAAAAATTTCAATTTCCTATTTTCAGTAGAATTTAAGTTTATGAAAATAAAAAAAAAATGATATCCAAGTACACTGGCATCTTACTTCACGAGAGCCAGTGAAAGAGAAAGAGACCTTCACAATCTCAGTTGAGTACTATGAAAATACGAAGGCTGTTCCAAAAGCATGTTTCATGGTGTCAAAGCTTCGTCCCATCAAATAACAGCGCTGCGAACTTTTTACTATTACATTCTCGTCACATTTTAAAGTAACTCTACAGTAAGAGCATTGAAATCGGTTGTTTTGATTTTTTAATTATTTCTTCAAATGGAGTTGCCAATTAAAGTCGCATCCAAGAATGAGCTTCGCGTTGAAATTTGTTTTTTCACAGCCAAAAAAAAAAAAACGCCAAAATTCATCGCGAATTATACAGCGGCATACTACAGTGTTATCCTCGACCAATTAAGAAAGGCTATAAAAAACAAGAGACCCTATTTGCTTACTCGAAAGGTTTTTCGCATCCAACTTCAGAAATTTGAGATTTCAAATATACATCTCTCAACACACTCTGAGCAGTTTCACATACCACGAAAACTGCCCATAAAGATAACGCAAAATCCCCACCCCTTTGCCATCCCAAAATACCACCGAGCTCGGACCTGCGGCTACACCACCTAACGGAAGTAATTATCTCGCGAAAAGTACACGGCTTCCGGTTACTACGAGAAAAAAATCATTTTCCGAAGACCCGAACAAACAAAACTTTCGACGATATATGCAAAATAAACGCCACGATAGCCCGTGGTACCATAACTACGTTTGGGAATTAAAGTTAAACCGTAAATAAAACTTTTACAACGGGAATAATAACGTTGCAGGAGGTTATGCAAATATTGCAACGTGCTCGTATTTTTTTTTTTTTTTGTTTTTCATTTTCCGACAAATACACCAAGTATTTCGTAAATATTCGTCCAATTATGTATTTACACAGGTTGAAATATTGTTTACGATCTGTACTTGTTGTAAATCCAGAAGGAAACGAATAACTGAAAATTCTTTCGTCTTCGTCATACGAATACGTTACATACATTAAATGCGAAGCGTCCATGATTTATTTGAAATTAAAGTATATCGAGACGGATAACTACACCGAGAGCTATTTATTATTCACGCTCATTTCTCCAGGCCGAATCTCCCGAAACACCTTCGCAGCTAACGACGTTAAATCAAACGCCACGCATTAATCGTACAAATCGAGTTGGAATCCCGGACGATTGTTTCTTCAAAACACCCTTCGTCTTCCAAAACAACAACGCGATCGCGATGAATTATTCGTTTCATCGGTACGCTCTTCGGTTGAACGTCGAAAGCAGATATAATTTCGAGTTGATTATTCATGGCTCGACAGAAGTTCTTCGGTATGTACGCGAACACAATGACGGAAATCATTTTTATCGAGTGTGTTATTTATTATATCAGACATTGTGATTTTCTCCGTACGAAGCGGACCACGGCAGCGGTGGCGTAATTATACGCGGTAATTTCATTTTTCGTCTTCTCCACAAAAGCAGGAGCTCGCGTTGTCATTCAACATAAGCTTGATGTATGGACACGCTGCAGGGCTCCGAGGTGTAGCTTTTGACGCGCGACGATGCTCTCACTCTCTCTCGCGCGCGCATTATGGAGGTATACACGTGTTCCGATTCAACCGAGAATTACCACCGCCGGAGGATGCTCTGCGCGATTGCCCAACGCACCCGACATCTTCGCTGCGAAATCACGCGATTTATTGCGAAAGCAAATCGACGCCGAAAAAGCCATTTCGCCAAATGAACGACTACACCATTCGAGGCGTTCCGTTTAAATGGGCTTTTAACACCTCGTTGTAATCCGCTACACATATATCACATTGATACTCCCTTGTTTGGTAATTAAACATAATTGTACAACTTTCGTAGTTAATTCGAATCTTGTAAGAGTACTCGCGCGTTACCAGTGTTGCCATGGCTAGTGATTTAGCTACCCGTGCAATAGTGATATTGGAAATTTTCCATTTTGCGTTGGTTAATTCAAGGTGGTTTCGCAAAAGCGTTGATTTTAAGCCTAAATTTTGAATTCTTGCATAAAAAAAACGAACCTATTTCAACACTTATGAAATGATCATTTATTTGAACACATTCTAGTTTAAACTCTTAGGATAATATGTAAGAAATTTCAAGAAAAAGTATTTTAAAAAACTGTAAATTTACTTGAAAAATTTATCCAAAAAATTTTTTAGCACCTGAGTTTAAAAACCAAAAAACGTATGCGAACCACCAAAAAATAGCAGAAATGTGTAAATACAGGTAGTTACCGAGTAATTCAAAGTAGTTACTTGGTAAATTACAAGTAATTACCAAGCAATTTACAAGTAATTCACAAATAATTACCAAGTAATTTACCAGTAATTACCAAGTAATTCATAAGTGATAAGCTGATAACTGAGTAATTTATGAGAAATTGCCGTGCCTTTTACAGGAAATTACACAGCAATTTTCAAGTAATTTACAAGAAATTACCAAGTAATTTACAAGTAATTACCAAATAATTCACAAGTAATTACTAAGTAATTCACAAGTAATTACCAAGTTATTACCAAGTCATCACCAAGTAAGTTACTAGTGGTTACCAGGTAATTCGTAAGTGATAACCGAGTAATTTATGAGTAATTACCATGTAATTTACGGGAAATTACAGAGTAACTTATGGGTAATTTACGACTAGTTATCAAGTAATTTACCAGTAATTCACAAGTAATTTATTGGTAATTACCAAGTAATTTACCAGTAATTATCAAGTAACTTACAAGTAATCGCCAAGAAATTTACAAGTAATTACCAAGTAATTACCAAGTAATTTACTAGTGATTACCAAATAATTCATAAGTGATGACCGAGTAATTTATGAGTAATTACCATGCAATTCACGGGAAATTACAGAGTAATTCTCAAGTAATTTACTGGTAATTACCAAGTAATTTATACGTGATGACTGCGTAACTTACGAGTAATCATCATGTAATTTACGAGTAATTAAAGAGTAAATCAAGGTAATTACCGAGTGATTTACCAGTAATTACCGAATTATTAACAGGTATTTACCAAGTAAAATCACAGGTAATTACTGAGTTATTTACAGGAAATTATCATGTAATTAACAGAAAACGACTAGTAATTTACAGGTAACTTTCCAGGAAATAGCGTAGCTGATGCTGTGATTTCTTTCAAGGCATTCAAACGAAATAACGGTGATTTTTTCCATTTTCTCTCCAGCAACACCACGTGTCACCGTTAAAACGACGGCTAACCAAACAACGGACGAACAATCCCCGAGACTGAAAAAGCCACGCCGAACAAAAGGCTAACCTTAGCTCAAATTCTAAACACACATTTAATTAATCAGACGTTCGGTGTACTCGATCATTTATTATTGTGACGAGTACGACACGACGAAAACGACTCGAGGTAAAGGTAAACGCGTTATGATAAAATCGTAATTTTTTCTCCATCGATTTACCAAAGCATATCAAGGGCCACTTGGTCTGTTTACTCGTCGATACCACGTTCGTATAATGAACACCGTATAATGTAAATAATTGAAGCCGATTTCCCAATCAATTACGAAGCAATGTCATTGTGATTGATGCCGAAGCGAACACGGTGGAAGTGTGATTTAGCGATAAGACCGGCTAAGTGGCGTTAAGACGTGCTTTATCTTGGTAACGTATCTGGTAAAGTTATACTTTACATTTTTTCTCCTTCTTTTTAACCCCGTCACTCTAGCTCGCGGCGTCGATATTGCGCAGCCCGAGATTACTTTTTTTCTCGGTGTTCTTCGGCGCTACATATCGTATGATTTATGATTATCGAGGATAAAGTTGAAATTATTCGATAATGCGTTTTAAATTCGATTTTTTTTTCTCTCCTTCGTGTTCTGTTCGCCTCTTCGACGTGTGTAGCTGTGTACACCGAGCGATATGCTAAATACGCGAGTTGGGACGCGACGATGATGTATGATATGGTGAACCGACGTGTCTGGTGTTGTCGCCGGCGTTTTTCTGTTGGGTTTTGGTGCAGTGATGGTAGATGGTGAAGATACGAGGAGGGGAGCGTCTACTGAGGATGTACGACATGGTATTGGTATTTTGGACGCGAGTGAAGCGATGAAATCAAAATACTTAGGTGAGGGGGTTCAACCAGGTGAAGTAATTGTAAGTCGTATTGACACGTGTTTCACATTTTTTCTAGAAAGAAAATCTGACTCTGTGATGAACGATTTGATTGATCAACTAACTCAAGATCGTAGAGTACAGTGAGTCATAGGTAGATATTTCACGGGAGAAATTGCATTTTTAGCTAATAATCGCTCGATCCTCAAATTACCTCATTCTCTGATCTGCCACAAAGCTCAACTTGGATTCGGAGGACTCTCAAAGTACCATTAAAAAACACCCCAAGGCGTCGAAGGATTACAATGGCGACACCGTTAATAACACCGTCAAAACGATAGAAAATCCGTTTGCTTTGGAAACATTTACATACATTTGTGAATAACACAGACGCGAAACGAATAGACAGAAATCGTTTGTACACTTTATTACGCTTCGTTGATAAACACGGTAGAGAACGCGTATTCGAATGTGTTACACGAAGCAACAACACGTACCCCAAATATAAAAACCTTTCGAGAGAAAGAGGGAGGCAAAACACCAGCGAAAAAAATACCAAAAGTAAAATGTTCCGGTTATGTATGTGACTTCGATACGCCTCATTTACATTCGTTCTAGGTTTTCTATATTATGCATACGATATTACCAAAAGACTTAGAAATTTCTGTAATAAATTGACGCGCGAAACATGCTGGGGATTTATTTTTAAATCGTTTAAAAACGCACCAATATTAAGTGTACTCGTACGTGTGTACGAATACCCCATATACGTCGTATTTTTTCACCCTTCGGCATCTTTAACGTATTCAAAATAATTGCGAATCATCGGGGAAAAATTACATCGTGTTTATTTTTATTGAATATTTTTATTTCTTCGCCGCGCGTATTATTCGAGATACGGCATAAGGGTTAGCGGCGCAAAGCGATTGCCGAAAAGGTGGTGATTTTTCAATAGAGATGGGGAAAAAGACGACTATATACTGAAATATGTTACGGGTGATTGATTTTTTTAAACATGTTTGGCAAAAATATTCGTCGAGTGATTTGCATACGAATTTTTCGATGATTTTATAGCCACAACGTTCACAAAAAGATGATCACATGAGCGCGAAATACTATTAAAAATAATATAAAATAACCGTGAAAAATTCCGATTAATTTTCCACAGTAATTTTCAAGTTGCCGACGAACAAGTTGAAAAAACCTAAGAAAAGTTGCTCGTTAAACCGAATATTTAATCCAACAAGTCGTACTTTTTTTTGTTTTATATTTTCCACGCAAATTTAAATATTTACCGGATAAGGTTATATAATTTATTTTAGCAGTTTACGACAACGCGACCGATTTTAAATCTTCTAAATGGCCCTCCCGAGTCCAATTATACCTACTATTGTTTTTCCTACCGCGTCCAACTTGCCTAAAAAAAAGTACCGAAGGAGAGCACACAATTGGTCGTTAAATTCGCAACTAAATTACTTTTTACTACGAATATATTTTTCGTTTTGCGCAGAAACCCTGATGTCGAGAAATCGTACGCAGATAATTTTAATATAGTCCAGGGACCAAACGCTAAAAATGACGGTTTCGCGTGCCTTAAATGGCAACCGGATACCGGCAGTGGATTTCATACAATTTGAACCTCCTGAGTACGAATAAATTGCCGGTACTTCGAAAAAAAAGTTACAAGTTCCTCAAGATTGAGCTTAAAGTTGAAAATTTGAGCTTTTTTGAAAAAATCTCAAAAAATTGAGAAATCAACCGATTGAGTTGGTGTATAGCTCATTATAAAGAGAATTTTCTCGGCTTTCCAACGATGTATAGGAACTTATGTTTCACTCAACATTTTACTCATATTTGAGGAAAAACTCAAAAATTTGTCTTTCTGGCAGACAAATTTTGTTTTATTTCTGATTTTTTTCAAAACCGAAGCTTTAACGTTGAAAAATGTTCGAATAAAAGTTACTTGTCAAACTTTTTTCTTTAAAATGAGCTATTAATGAAGCTCATAGCTTGAGTAGAACTCCAGAAATTCCTCAGGAACCATGCGGAAACGTATAGTTTTCAGACGTATCATGTTCGTAGACCACCCCATTAATGAGGATCTTGAACCCCTAACCAGTTATTTATTCGTACTAAGGGGGTTCAAATTGTATGAAATCCACTGCCGGTATCCGGTTGCTATCTAAGGCAAGCGAAATCGAAAGATCATATGGTCGGGGAGCCCGCATAGAGGGGAACGGCGCACCCCCCGGTTTGACAGAACTTTTTTTGAAGTGAAAATCAAAAAAATAATGTAGGGGCAACTTACAAAATGGAGGCCTTTTAGATTGCCAGGTAAGCGATGTTTCATAATGTGGCTTTTAGAGGTTGAAAAAGGTGGGTGTACAAAAAAATTGATGATAATTAAAAATGTTCCTGATAAAATTTCCTACATAGAGTTAACATTTCTAGTTATTATCAATTTTTTCATACATCCCAAGCCACATTGCTCACCTGTCAATCAAAAAGGTCACATTGTGTAAGTTGTTTCTACTTTATTTTTATGATTTTCACTTTAATATGTTCCCTAGAATTCCTTTTTCAAAAAAAACCCTGTCCCGTCAAATCGACACAGGGTGCCATTGCCTTCTATGCGAGCTCCCCGACTAAAATCCTCTGCCTCTTGATTTTTTTATTGGAAGATAATCCTTGAAGGTCATTGGTATGACATATTGGTGAGAAAGTGTTGCATTGTTCGCATTTGTACTAGTTTTGTCATGTGATAAGACATTGCAATTGACTCTATCTATCTACTTAATAAAAGTTCATTCGACCGATTGTCTTCGTTGCGTACATACACGTCTCGTCTAACAGAAAGTAATGTAAATATGAAGAAACTTAAACGTTAATTTCATTTTATACAAAAATCACCGTCTGCCAAAACTCCAAACTTGAAATTTTTCGCTGAAAAAATCCAAAATTTTCCAAAACTAACTAGAAACTCGACTCTTCCGAAATCTGAACCTTTCATTCTTGAAAAATGTCCTCGTAGTTCGTACATTCCAAACGAGTGTGAAATTGGCCCAACCTGGCACGTGTTCCTCGAATCACCACAAGTTGATATTCTTCTTCGAAGATGTCATTAGAAACGAAATTCGTTTACTTTCAAGAAGGTACCAGCTAAACTCTCAAAAAGACATTCTCGCACTTCACACCATCGAGTGAAAAAAGCCCACAGCAAATAACACAGCATGCTCAAACATCGCGACGACACTTGGCGACATATCTAATAAATTTAGCCAATACCAACGCCATCGGAAAACTGCTCGCGATTTATAGCTCGCGTTAATTAACGACATATCGCGCATAAATTCGCTTTTTATTCTCAACGCCATTAACACGTGTTAATTCATTAACGCTTCGGTTTAGCTGAGCTGGAGAGCGTACCGGAGAAAAAAACGCGCAGAAGTAAAATCCGCCATAAATTAATACTTTTAATCGCGCCTCGGCTTCGTCGCCAATTAAAATTCGCTTTCGGGAATATCGTTCGGGAATGAAACAACGCTATGAATCATTCGACCGAATGCCGCAGGACGCGTTTTTCCACAAGTATAGTACGAACTGCGATGGCAAAAACACCGCTGGAGCTAGTCCGAGAGTGCGAAAACGTGTGGTCGAATGTGGTACGAAGAGCGCAATGTGTTTCGTGAAATTTCCAAGAAGTACTTTTCATTTTTCCTACGTCTGTTCGCGTTTCACTTCATCCGACGCTATCAACTTTTTGATTTATTTGCCCGATGA
This sequence comes from Maconellicoccus hirsutus, assembly GCA_003261595.1. Lineage (NCBI taxonomy): Eukaryota > Metazoa > Arthropoda > Insecta > Hemiptera > Pseudococcidae > Maconellicoccus > Maconellicoccus hirsutus. Next base: position 18,558 of record QBDW01000203.1, read on the forward strand.
ATTATACGAGAGAATTAGTAATTAAGAAACTATCGCGTGGATGGCAATCGAGACGTGACAAATGCTACGAATCGAGGAACCCGAACGTGATATGGAAATATGTACGGTATCGTGGATTCCCCCCCTTCCCCCTCTTCCACGTATCGTATGGTATTGTAACAACCGTAACGAGAATATGTCACGTTTACCGTGTAACGAACCATCGATGGCATTTATTCGTTTCGGGACTCGCCGGCGTAATTTATTTGGGGAATTTTAGAATTTACTAATATTTCAAGTGTACACTACACGTTTCCAGTTTGGCTCCAGATATAAAAAGCACAAAAAAATCCGAGACTGATGGAAGACCATACATCGACAACGCCTTTAAGCACTTCCCTTAAATTAGGTAAAATCTCAAATGAAAATAATCAACCCACAAGAAGCAGCGTTTCAACTCCATGAAACATCAACTCCCGATAACAACGTATTTAACAATAACACATGAGCAAATGCCTCCCAGACGAACTCCAAAGGGTAATTCACGAACGATCAAAAAACACATAAAAATTCACCCATTCTACATCCCAAAAAACCCAATCAACGTACCCGAAACATAGCACGCTTTCTCATGCACCAAATGACCGAAATGGGACGTGGACATCGCGACGCAAAGTAATTTGTCGGAAAACAACACACGGCGTAAAAATCCTCGAAGGTATATTTAAAAAAGATAAATAGCGTTTATCGAGAATACGTCGCGGCCATTATACATTATGAAACTTTTGACCATTATTATCGCGTATAACTTACGAAACACTCGTTTAACGTCGTTTAGACCAAACCACGCGTACGATAAATTCACCGCTATTGAAACAATTATCGTCGTCGAAGGGGTTGAATTGCTTTTACCGTAATTACACGTCTTACGTGCGCCACGACCATCGGTCGTAATTACGAGAGGACGAAGGTACGTCGCGGGGTTCGCAGTTCGTGTACGTTAAATTGCCTACGCTGAACGCCGCGTATGTTGCATTTGCGGCGAAACCGTAGGCAATATTATTGACGTGATTTACCAACGAATCGATCCTATGATATCTCTACACGCAGATTGAAATCTGAGGAAAGCACACCTCGGTTTCAGATATTTTCCGGCTCGTCGTTTTGAAATCCTGAAGAAGTTGAGAATGCATTTTGCGAGTTTATGTCGATATTTCCCAAAAGTAGTAAGCATGACAAGTTTCCCGACTATGTCGTGAACGATTACATCGATTCTAACGCTGATTTCCTCCCTCAGGCTGTGGACCGACACACCCAACCTCACACCGCGCACTCCAAACGCTGCAGAAAGTTTTCACAGACATCTATAACACCAATTTAACACCGCTAAGCCCAACATCCATCGTCTGACAGAAACTCTTCGATTACTACAATCAGAGATGCATTTCAAAATTAAATCCAAGGTCCTGATTAGAATTACCAAAACAGACAAAAGTCTTTAAAGGATTCATATCGCGATTTTAAACTTGAAAAAGGTATATCTCTTCAATCCTAAAACCACCGCAAAAGAGACACTCTTGAAATAAAAAATTTCCGAAACACGATGAAAAATTCGCATAAAAATTTCACACAAACATACTCCACCACCATCGACTTTAATCAAGAAAATTCCATCCGCAAAGCACCCCGGAAGCCGCAACCGCCGTCTTTACTATATCCAAAAATAACGAGCCACCAGGGACGGTCATCCAATTTACCTTTTAGTTTTATTCGTTATTTACACGCTACCCCTTGTTCCGAACCCTTTTTACGTTAATCGAACTTTTCAATTTAATAAACTCTTTCGCTTGGCGGCCATCGCAAACAATACATTCGACGTGTATCGCAACCGTACAATAAAATTTCGCTCATTTGCACGACAACCATTTGAAAAACCAACGGCTCGACGAAAACGCAATTTCCACCACTTAGGTATACAAACCAAAAACGCAGAAAACCTGAAACAAAAACCCCCTTTGTTCTTTACCTTTACGCGACAGGCAGTTTGGCGCCCTTCCACGCCCTCTGAATGGCCACGGCGAGTTCCACATATTTGCTGAAGTTTTTTTCGTCACATATGTGCACACCGTCGTCGTCGCTGGTTCGTGTTTGAAGGGTCAATTTCTAACTGTTGCCGTACTTAGTTACGACCCTCGTGTATATACGTAAATACATATATCCATTTTTGAACTTTTTTATTCTCTCGGAGACGTTGCTTTTCTCATTTTTGAATATTTTTTCGCAATTTTCGAATTTTTTCTCATTTTTGAATGCCTATTCTCCATTATTAACGTTTTTCTTCTTTACGTTTGAAAATTTTTTCTGCATTTTCGGACGTTTTCTCTTCGTTTTTGAACATTTTCTTTTCACTTCAGAAAGTTGTTCTTCATTTCAGAACTTTTTTTCCTCCATTTCCGGACATTTTTTCTCTATTTCTGAGTTTTTGACGTTTTCAGGTTGTGAAATTTGGTAATTATCGGTAAATCATTTGTAATTACTGGTAGTTCAATTCATGTCACTAATAATTTATTTGTTGCTACCGATAGTTTACTTGTAATAGCGCGTAAATTTACAAGTAATTACTGGTAATTTACTTGTAATTACCGGTACTTCGCTTGTAACTACCCATAATTAACTTGCAATTACCAAAAATTTACTTGTAATTACTGGCAATTTAATTGTTGATACTGGTAATCTATTTGTATTTACTAGTAATACATTTGTAATTACCAGTAATTTACTAGTAATCACCAGTACTTGACCCGTAAATTGCTGAAAGTTGGTGAAACATGAAAAACAAGTTTTTTCAGATTTTAAGATCTTAAATCGGATTTCGTGTCGTCTTAATACGGTAACACTGCTTTATGCCAATGAAACTACAGAAAAATAATAACATGTTTTCAACACAGACACGGCTCCGTTTTACCTGTAGAGGAGGAAAATCATAGAAATCAACCGAAACACCCCTTGGTGCTCAAAGAAACCTCAAAGTCCAGGAACCTGGCAAAGCGAACAATTAAAAAATCGTCGTATCCGAACGCACCGCAAATTCTCGTCGCATCGTGCATACGCAACAGATAGACTCAACGAGGGTGTTGCACTTCGGCGAATGCTGCGAAGCGCAGATCAAGAGGGGTTTACTTCCGTTTACGTGGATGTTTACACGTGATTACGATGTATAATAGATACGACATTTTGATCGAGTGTCCGAGACGACATTTTACACGAGGATACCTTTTTCCCATATGAAACTCGGTATAATTCCATTATACAACGAAGCTGCGACTTACAAAGTAATATAAATGATGAACGGTGCAAACGCACATACACTGTAACATTTATACTTCCCATTATGTATAGCCACCGATGACGAGGGAGGGTATCTTACACGGTTCTCTAAGTCGATGGCGCAAGCAGGGGTGACGGAAAAGCACCATAAATAATTGTACCCCTTGGTAAATACGAATCGATTCTTAATAAACTCCCGAACACCTGTTTTCACGGAGACAACTTTTTGTTTTTTCTGAATCACTCGATACACCCTTCTCAGGTGGGCGTTTGGTTTTAATGAGAAAATATAATTAATGATACGCCGCCACCACGATTCCATCATGAATGAATACTACCAAAAGGGTAAACGACGGAGTCACAATGAACGCGAACATCAGGAGGTCTAATTGTTATTTTGGCCTTTAAACTATGTTATTGTTTCAATAGGTAGTTGACCTGTTGTGACTTTTGTTCAGCGAATGAAACGACGCCTTTTCCCAGGGCTGCTTCTATGCACTTTCAGGTACCACGAAGACGCGGATTTCGCTAAAATGTCGATAACACGTATTCGCGACGAGATTAATCGAAACGCTTCCCTCTCGTTCGTACAAAAGGTACCTCGTAATTAATCTTCTTCGAGCTCGATATGCTAATCGATTGACTACCATCGCGCCCCCGAATTTACGTCTCATAAATTGCAAATTTATTTTTATCTTCGTGCTACTCGTCGCATCTTCGACGATGCCCGCAATACGTGCCAACGCAAACTGCGCTCGTTATTTTCGCCCGTCTTCGTTTCGCCTTCCAACACCGACGCGATATATGATTAATTCCTTTCGTTAAGCTGTCAAGGTCCTTCAAAAGGTAGATTACGTTGCGTACGAGGAGTTCCGCAAAGACGTCGGTACCGCTGGAACCATGACCTACCGCAAAATTGTGATTTATTATGCGGACCGCAACAGATTAACCGACGACATGGAGATTCCTCGACCTACGACCGGAATCTAATTCACATGCACGACCAAGCCCCAGCCCATCGTGCCGCCGCTATAACCGCTCACCTGCACCAAATTTTCCCAATAACTCGTGGATTGATTTGAACTCCCAAGTTAGGTGGTCAGCAAGTTCACTTCACCTGACTCCGCTGGACTTCAGCATTAAAGGCAGATCAAAAGCGATGGTATAGGATGTGCAGATCAACAACACCGATCGCCTGAGGAAGACGAATCATTGCCGCATGCGACGTTGCAAGAGAGTAGGCAAAGATGTCAAATAACTGATTATATTGTAAGCAACAAAATTTTACAAAAATGTCCTTACAACTTTTTGTACCAACAGAATTACTTTATTTTATAAAGTCTGGAAGAGATAACGTAATTACGAATTAAAAAATTTGTATCGCGCTCATTTTGCAAGTTGGACCACACATCATCTCTGATTACCAGTAATTTACTCGTAATTTTTTGTCATTACCGGCAATATACTGGTGATTTCCTCGTAATTACCGGTAATTTTCTTGTAATAACCAGTAATTTCCTTGTAATAACGGGTAATTTCCTAGTAATAACCGGTAATATACTTGTAATTTCCTTGTAATAACCGGTAATTTCCTAGTAATAACCGGTAATTTACTTGTAATTTCCTCGTAATTACCGGTAATGTACTTGTAATTTCCTCGTAATTACTGTTAATTTCCTTGTAATAACCAGTAATTTCCCTGTAATAACCGATAATATACTTGTTGAATAATCAAGTTTGAAGAAGTTTATTGTTTTTATTTTTCGGATATATTCTTATAACTTCCAATTTCTGCAAAACATTCATTTTTTCGACATGTTTGTTTTGCCACAAAACATCAACTATCTGCCAGTTCTACCAGGGTGGAAACCCGTGCGATGAAAAAGAATCGGTTCCAAGAGCAAGCAGGAGCTTCCTCAAATACTCCACTTCCACCTCAAGATGTAGCTTCCTCGAATAATCCACCACCTTGAGACGTTCCTCGAATATCCTCACATTAAAAAATGATACAGATTCTTAAAAGGAATTTTTCCAAACGAAAATTCACCCGTCAATCGCAAAACACCCCACGCTCGGGACATCACCATTGGGCCATCTTCGTTCGCCGTTTCGTAGACAACGCGAACAAGTCCTTAATCCATTTAGTCCGTAAAAGGACTGCGAAAAAGGGTACATCCAAATGGGAAAGGAAAAAAACGCCAAAAGGAAGCTATAAGAATTTACGATGTAAAACGTATCGTTAAGGCGAGGGTGGTAGAAGAAAAGGAAATAATGAACGAAACAGAAACGAATTTAGACACGGCGAAAAATACGAGCTCGTATTCAATGAGCCGACCGACAAAATCACCGCAAATATGGAAAGCCTGAAAATTTCATTGGTTACTAAAATCCGTCCAGAATTTAACGCCATGTCGAGGATCGCCAACATCGAACCATGAAGTTTTTCAACCCGTATCATTACATTCCACACGGAGATGGAACTACATAAACGGAAATCTACCGCAAATTCACGTTTCCAACTATAATTCGTATTGTTTATATGTATTTCCATTGCGTTTCACTTAAACACGCCATTTTCTCAAACTCAAACATTCGTCTTCGATTACTTCAACTTTATTCCATACACCAATCACTACAAACCCTCACGAACTAATTTGGAAATCCCTACGTGTTCCCTCAACACCAAGTTCCATCTTTGGCGTATTTTCGGATACACGTTATATTTTAGTGTTGTTGAGAAGCTATGATGAGATGACATTCCAGACGGTAGAAAAAACAAGAAAACTTCACAGTCGACTGAATTCCCGAATCCCTTCGTCTATATACGCGACGTATACAATGAAAAAGCCTCGTTTCAACGTTCAAGTGGCTCGGGCGCCAATGATAATATCGAATTCAAGACGCTTTTTAAACTTCGGTAAATGTATTTCACGGTAAAGGCACAATTCGCAAAGTTCCTTTTTTTTATATCGAAAAACGTAAAAAAAAAAAGCAAAATGAAACGTCGAAATATTACGTAAATTTATGAATATCGCAAGTATATTTTCCTTTTTCTCTCCTAACTCGAATTTCACTTCTGTTCCTTCTTCAAAGCATGTCACTATAATAACCCCACAATTCCCTTGGCAGATTGAAAATTTGTACGGGAAAAAAAAACCAACCAGTAAAAGGGTAAAATATATAAGAAACGAAGTTTTGCGATTATGAAACATTCCTTATTGATCTGGTTACCATATATGAAAATAGATAAAATCCTTATGGTCAGTGGGAAAAAAAGTACAAAACGTTAAATGTTTTCAAAGGGCGCGTCCGGACGAAGTAATAACACGAAGCGATTGTCCAACTCCTCAAGGAAATATTCCCTCTTTTCTTTACGATACCTTTTGGCAACTGTTCTCGAATCGACTCCTAAATATGTCCGAATGTTCGTACAACTTACGCCCTCTAATTTGAAATTATTTTAAGGCCGATACAAATAGATTGTTTTTCGTTACGTGATCAAATTTCACCCAAGATGAGATTTCCAGGATTTTTTTTCATTACGAAGTAAAAGTCGAATCCTCCTTCAATTTTAAAAACAGGCAAAAGTCTGCCGCTGTTAGCGCGTAGATATTACAATCAGAACGTTTCTCCTCGAAGAAATTCGTCAAAATTTTTAATTTATTTCGAATTAAATTCCAAAAAAGGTATGAATATTTTATTGAACGATGAATATGTTTCACTGGCGAAATGTTGAAATTAAAAATGCGAGAGAAGACCAGATTTACAGCAGCGATTTTTCACTTTCGTTTTTAGCTTTTAACAGCAATTTGCAACGAAGCGATATTTTTTTCGCGTTTATTCCGAAAATGATATACGGAGTGTTTTATCGTCACCGGAAAAGGGTGTTTTGGTGCCGGATAAAAAAAAAAGGCGAATTTAAATGCTTTTATGTACTTATAAAAGTCGCGAAAGCAGATTAAATTTAGATTTGAAATATTCCTCGTTGAAGATGTACACGACGATGATGTAATGGCACTTTCAGGACTTTTTTCAGAACATTTTCATCGTTTATATAAGACCCTTTTGAAAGCGTTTTTCGAGCTGGAATTTTCGTTAAAAGGCATAAACTGGTCAACCGGTTCCAAAAAATTACGAAAGTGGCAAAAAAAACGATTTATTAAAGCACATATTGAAACTGGGAAAAGTCAGGAAAAATTTATAGCGATGCAGAAAATGAATAGGAAAATTGAAGATATAAAAATCTTCGGAACTAATTTTTTTTGACATTTGAAGCAAGCGAAATCTGTTTCAAGGTCATCGCCAGGGTCAAAAAAATTGCGAATTAATGACCTGTTATCACGCATCCAGTGATACCAACTTCTGAAATTACCATTGTTCTTTAAATCGTACAAGGAAGCGGTGGTGTTAATTTCGGTAAAACTTGAATTTTCAAAAAAAGGACACCCCCCCCTCCCGCCATCAAATTTTCTCCCGCTGAAGTTGATTTTTTAATTTTCGGCGAATTTTTAAACCCCAAAAAATTGTTGAATTTTGTAAAAATCTACATTAAATAATGATATGTATGTACTTTGATTTCGTAATAGGAGCTGAAAAAAATGAATTGGTTGATTGAAAATAGGCAAAAAGGTGAAATTAGAACCAAAATTTCAAGCATTTCGCCCAATTTCCCAAATTTTGTCGAATTTTCAAATATTAAAAAATAGCTCAATAACCATTAATGGCCAAAAATACCTTACAGTTTTTTTCGTAAATGAAGGAGGGGGGGGGGGGTGACTCGCTGTCCTGCGTCAATTTTTACAAAATAATTTCCGCTACGAATATCGCTGCGAGCTCGCGGTGGAAAACTCGTCAACCCTTACGCGGTTCTATCTCGTCACCTCCCTTCATGGTTCAGTCCACTCACCTCCGGTGGGTTAGGCGCGCAGACCCTATCTGATTCACTTCGCTATCTCATTACGTATACTAGAGGATTCTCTATTTTACTTGACCGTGTCGCGGCCGTACCTCGTCAAAATACCTCTTTTATTCGCCATTTCACCAATAGTCACGAACAGAGGATGCACGACGCTCGCAAAAATAGGGAAATTTTCAAACGACCATAAAGGGTTTTCCAAAGGGTTTTCCAAAGTGCCACCCGAAGCGACGCAAAAATGACCGAATCGAGGAGGCCGCGACGAGGGAAATTTAATTCGTTCCTTTACGACGTGTCCGCGATATCGCGACCGGCGTATAATTTGAAAAAGCTCGTTATTTCATACCCGCCGGCGGAATTTTTGGCTTTATTGTACTTTTTAAAATAATTAATTACGCAGTATACCGTATACGAGCTCAACAGCGTATGTTTGCTGAAACGATGACCACCGATAGAGGTATTTTTTATGGTACTTCGTATCGCGCCGGTACACTACGAGGTGGTTTTTATTTTCAAACTACCTCGAGGCGCGAGCCGATAAAAGATTATTTATCGGAATTTTTGCCAGGAACGCGGACGCCGTAAGTACACGTGCAGTTGGTTAATATTTTAGCGAGTAATTTCTCCGCCGGTGTTCGGTTTGTGTAGCAACTACAGCAAGACGTAATTGGCGCTACGCGAATGAAGTTCGATGTTTTGTGAATTTGATGGAATTTTTAAGCAGCTCAGGCTGAGATGGGATTTTTGATTGGGTTTTCAACGACTCAACGCGTCTTTTTTTTAGTAGAATTTTAAATTAACCACGGTTTCGACGTTTCTTAGTTTGGATCTTGAAAATACCTACATTATTGGTTTAGTCAATCTGGCCCGAAAATGAGCTCGGATTGGGTCACTACTGCTTCCCCACCCCGACTAAACATGTGGTTCCTTTAGCGTGATCGAAGGTACAAAAATTCGTTTCGGAAGTATACCCAAGAATTTAACGCCATAGGACCAACATTTTCCTCTGCCCCTTCTCCTGCTTTACAAAAAATTAACACAGTTGATTCAAATTGTAGTCCGGTCAAATTAGACACAAAAACGCGTTGCGCAGGCAAAAACCGCCAGAAAGCTGAAAATCGGTATAAACCTTTAGATGGCCATAACAAATAAAATGTCAAAAGTCCTCATCGATTTGACATTTTATGAATTTATATAGAATTATGTTTATTTTTATTTAGTATTATTTTATTTGATAAATTTTTTTTTTAATTTGAAATTTAGTTTAAATATAAACGAAAAGAATAAGTTCAATTTATTTTCATTTATTATAAATTATAATATTAATAGGTATGATTTTGGTGGAATTTTTAACCTGGTTTTTAACGTTGAATCAGTCTATGGGAGTTGGGGGGGAGGGGCGAACATATTCAAAGTTTCTTTTGGGACCTTCAAAGTCCATTTAGACCATTTCTATCGATGTCAGTTTACATGCATAATTTGTTTTTGGCACTTCACTCGGGTCAGCTTCAACAAAAAAAGTTCAAATTCGAGTAATAGGGTTCTTTTGGCGAGTTCATTTGGTGACCATAGTGGGGATGACCTTGGATGAAAATTTGCACAAGTCACTTGATATAGAATAAAACGTACTTTTCGATCTACAAATGCGTGTATTTCACCACAAGTACAAAAGTGGACTGTATTGAGTAGAAAGAACTGGTTCAGCTTGTCCCAATAACGAACTTTACATCGTATAACAGGCCGACCTTTGACCACCGTTTTTTCTTGACAAAAATGATATTAACGACATACTCGATACCTAATTTTACATGATTTCTACGTATAACATCACTTTTTTCTAAGGTGTGGAGGAAGGGATGAAAAAAAGCAAAATCGGCTAAAACATAAACCAATTGATAGAGCATCAAAGTATGTACAACATACCCAAAAAAATCAGCATTCTAGACTATTTAGGGGTGTTGCCCCCCCCCCATTATTTCACCTTGAAAAATTTCATGTCATGACTGCAGCCCCCTTAATTGACAGATTTTTTTCCCTTTGTTTTGAGTGAAAAGCGCGATAAATTTATGAACTTTTCAAAGGGCCATAGTGTAACAAATTTAAAGAAACGCAAGGGCAACTTAAAAGGATTAAGTTCAGAGGAAAGTATTGCCAGTTTGATAAAATAATCGTCATCTGTGATCATATTAAACAAAAAGCTTCGGACCTTTGTGTTGACTTCGTAACTAAAGATTTAAGGTGCTTCAATGTGGTAACTGCAGACGGATTTCTGAAATCAGCTCAAGGATTAATTGACCAAAAGAAATGTGTTCTTATTGCTTAATTCTCAGTCATGATTATTGATGCTTAAAAAATCTATGAATAAATACTCCAGTTGCAGTTATTTCATGAAAACATCTCGTTTATCGGAAGCTGTTACTATTCATATCAAAGCATTAGGTTTTAATTGATCGTTGTGTACAAAATAGCTATACAATGTCGTTAAAATGACCATCCACAATGCTCGACCCAAAATTGAACCTGGTTGCAACCCCGAACAAAGCGTAAAACCAAAAATTCCAATAATTCTGTAATCCGAATAAGAATCCCAAAAAAGACACCCATCTCGAATAATTCTCCGAGAAGGAAAACCCACAAAAGAATACCAAGTCAAAGTAAAAAACGAAAAAAAAACCTCTAACAACGTCATCAATATGAACTTCGACTAACGTCACGAGAAATTCTACTATATAATCATAATGCAGAATAATGTCGTTTCCCTCTTGTTTACGGGAGAAAATTTAAGGGAAGTAACTCGAAAAAAATCCTACAAATCGAAAAAACTCCGCGTTAACGTGCGGCGCGGAAAAAAAGAGGATTCTTTGATCTTTTAATTTCAAATCGGTATATATCGGATCAAGAAGTAGGTGGGAATATAACAATAGCTTTTGGTATTATTCAAAGATCAAAAGCTACCGAAAGGTATTTCAATTTAGTTTCTTCCTTTTTATAATTCTACGCGAATATGGCGGCGCATTGAAAGAAAAAAATTAATTTAAAATAAACACACGCGAAAAAAAAAATAATTTTTAATATCTTTCGTCGTGCGCATTTATATATGTCGATTCGTCGTCATTTTCGAAACTTCACGTAGCTTTGTATACAACGCGTCGATCAAAACAATCGCGGTTTTCTGTTTAGCTTTGACGAAAAAAAACAAAACGCAGGAGTGGTTGCCGCTGTACGAAAATAGAAAATAAAAGCACACGAGTCGAGCTTCTATTACGATGAAAATTTCACCTAATTTAGCAACAATACGATTTTAACGAGAACGCGAGTCTTTCTTTGATATAAAAGTAGGAAAAAAGAAGCGAAGGTTCATGTTGATGCATTCCCCCGCACCACTCCTCCCTTAGATGATCGCTTTATCCTTATGTTCGTCAGAAGAGAGATGATTGAATTGCTCGATTCCTTTATGGAGAATCTCTTCGGTAGTTTGTCTTAACGATGTTTTCATTCTGGGGCAAAATCTGGGTAATTTCTGCGTATATATTCTTCGACGATAACGCATCAATTGGAGTGTATAGCAACATCGTCGAGATACCGGTGACGCAATAGGGTCAATATATCGGTCTCCGGTCATTTATTACATTAGTGTTTCTCTTTGAAGTAGTCTTTATAACCGAGTAAAAATAAGATGCCTAAATTGAGTTCTACGCTTACTTTCCACTGTTTCGCCTCTTTGGTCACTTTGGCTCACAAATTGGTAAATTCGTTTTAAAATAATCTGGAAATCGACGTCGCGAAGGGTGGATGCTGGCAAGCGTATCGTATTCCAACGTAGGCACGTCACGCCTCGACGAATCTCCTAATTATCTCGCTTATTACGGAATCCAACGCCTCGACGCATTCCATCGGCGGCGAGATATTTACCGACGTTAAAATCAAACCCATCGGTGACGATGCTTATTCGCCGCTAAATTGTCGAAGACGCGGTAGACACGCGACAATACGATTTATAGCGTCTACTTCGGGTAGTTTTTGAATAATTGACGTTTACATTTCGCTTCTTCGTTCCGACCCGAAAACAAAGAATAACGCGTAGTTATTTACCTGATAAATAACCAAACGTCGCTGGAAATTTTTAATAATGGAACTAATTGCCGCGCTGTGTTATCTGCCGCACGAAAACGCGGCGAAAACAAAAAGAATGTGACAAGGAAATATTCGTAGCTCGGGCGTTTAGTACTCGCGCGTGTGGTCGAACCGGTGACGTATCCGACTCCGATCTAGGGATTCCGTAAAGCGCACTCGTTCTCGAGAGTTGAAAACTTTAGTTTTTTGGTGGCAACTGAAAAGCCGCTTGAAGCGTGGATGAGATCCGGCCAACTTTTTTTTGAGTTTTTGAACCAATCTCCATAATATAGTTTTTGACTTTTTTACATCTCAGCTTTGGCACACTAACTCGAAAATCGTCGCAAAACCGTGGAACGAAAAAAGCGTGACGACGATGTCATTGTCAAGGTGACATGATCATGAGTATGTCTGAAGACATGAAACGATGACAAGTCATTGTCATGGTAACGTGTTACGGTCATGGAACCGCGCAACATGAAGCTATCGCCATCTCTTTCCAACAACAACATTCATAACGATTATGACGACCACGCTTTTTCAAATTCCGGTCGCGCGCGCGCTGCACTTAATAATTTACGTTTTTTTGATTTTAATGGTGCAATCTTCATTTTTTTTACTTTTTTTTCATCTTTCAACTGTCGATAATAATATAAAAATTTGACGCATTTTCAGATTTCTTTTCGCATTCTTTGGTATTTTTGTAAGCATTTTAAAACTATTATGACGATTTTTCAAGTGCAAAGTATTTTTTAATTGAAAAAACCCATTTTGGCGAACGATCAAATTAATTAATTAAAATTTCAAAATGAAAAATAAAATATTGAATACAATAAAAAGAAATGCTTAAACATATACATAAATACAATTTACGATTATTTTTGGATATTATATGAAATTTAATATAGCTAAAATTTTGCTGATAATTTAATTATACAATTTTTATTGAAAACTTACAAGCAACTTGAGGTATCCGGCTCGGATTTTAACGCGAGTTGGATTTTTGGAAGGACCATGTCAAAAAACCCCAAAACCAAAATTTTAGCTGCCCAAGTTGATTTTTCAATTTTTGGCGAATTTTTGAAATTTGAAAATTACGAGATTTCGATTAAAAATAAAGAATTAAAAAAAAAAAACTAGAAAAATTATTTTAAATCACGCAAGAAAAGTTTTTCATCCCAATTCGAACCCGCTGAATCCGAAAATCGCGTTGGCGAGCCGTTCTGGAGCCTCCAGCGCGATTTTCGGATTCAGCGGGTTCGAATTAGAGAGAAAACTATTTTTCAGTCGATTCCGATATGCGTGGAAGAAAAACTGATTTTTCTTCAATTCGTAATACTATGCCATGAGAAATCTGGTCCAGGAAAACCCACTCGAAGTGTCTGGCTGGAATTTTCCAGAAATGTAGTCGAGTTGGCTCGGTAGGTTGGAAATAAGAGAAAATTGAGTTTTTAGCTGCCCAATCTCAAATGGACGCCTTCTGGAGCATTTTGAATTCCTGAAAAAAAAAACGAAAATCGCGCTGGAGGCCCCAGAACGGCTCGCCGATGTGATTTTCGGATTCAGCGGGTTCGAATTAGGATGAAAAACATTTTTTACGCGATTTAAAATTATTTTTCGAGGTTTTTTTTTAGATTCTTTTTTTTTTAAATCGAAATCTCATAATCTTCAAATTTCAAAAATTCGCCAAAAATCACAAAGTTAACTTGGGCAGCTAAAATTTTGGTTTTGGGTTTTTTCTGATATGCCCTTTCCAATTCGCAAATCATTTTCCTTTAAAAGTAACCAATTTAGTGAATTACGGTAAATTGATTTATCCATCAAACGATGTCGTTAAAATTTGTCTACTCTGTGAATGTGAACCATATTTAAAGGAAATTGAAAGAGATGAAATCATTTCGACCGCAACTAAAAAACCGTCCTAAGCATCACAAAAATCACGTATTGTGACCTCTTCTGGACGACAAAATTTTTAGTTATCTAGATGAACATATGTTTGATGTAGGAGATATTTTGAACGATCACACAAATCTTTTGATAAAATCTGTCGTCGAAATTTATATGAATGTTGGACTGTATCATTTTTGCAAAATTCAAACGCAATATGACTCATACATAAGAAATCAATATAATAAATTAATTAATTTCAAGGGGCAATGATTCTCCGACTTTTCCATTACCAAAATTTTAAGTAAAAATTGTGTAATCAAATTTTAAACTAAAAGTATGTAATGAAATTCTCCGTCAGAATGAATTTTCAATCCAAATTTTATCAAGTTTTTACTTAATATTTGTAATTACGAGTATTTATTTAATTAGTATTCATTATATTCTAGAATTTATTATTTATTACATAAATTCCAATGAATTCATTTCATCGCTCACCAAAATAGTTTGAATACAACAAAAACCGAATGCCTAAACATACAAATAAACAAGATAAACAGCGAATGTTATTTATTTGTATATTTAGGTATTTATTTTTATTATATCCAATATTTTATTTTTCATTTTTAAATTTTAATCAATTAATTTGATCGTTTGCCAAAATGGTTTTTTCGTTTAAAAAATACTTTACACTTGAAAAATCGTCATAATAGTTTTAAAATGCTTACAAAAATACCAAAGAATGCGAAAAAAAATCTGAAAATTATAATCGACAGTTAAAAGATTAAAAAAAATAAAAAAAATCAAGATCGCACCATTAAAAATCAAAAAAACGTAAATAATCGAAATTTGAAAAAGCGCGGCCGTCGTAATCATTATGAACGTTGTTGTTGGAGAGAGATAGCGATAGCTTCATGTTACGCAGTATACGATGTCCATTCCCTTCATGATTGCAGTTCCATGGTTATGGTCATGAGTGACATATGGTCATGTTGTCAAGGTCATGCGAGACGTATGATCATGTCATCATGGTCATGAGTGATGTATGATGATGTTATCATGATCGTGAATGACACGTGATCTTGTCGTCATGGTCACGTGTGACGTATAATCGTGTCATCATGGTCATGGGTGACATACAATGGCGCGTCATTGTTATGATGATATCTCATGATTATGTTATAATGACGAACCGGTCATGGTGAACTGTAATGATGACATGTCATGACATTGTCATGACGTCACGAACCATTTTATGCACTCGACACCAAAATACACACCACCACCAAGCGCCTTATCTAAACCAACGCGACAAATATTGAAAAAAAGGGAGCCTGGAAAATCAAAAGAAAAACTTTCGTCGTAAATAATACGAGCTTTATACTTCGGGAAACCCATTTTAATTCATAAACACCCCCGACAACACATTTCTCGAATTATCCGACCTTTTCCGATTCCACGCCATAAAACATTTAATCGAGAAAACACGGCATATTTTTTTTCGCCTCTCGCATGGCGATACATTCAGCAACAGATTTCGCCGACGCGTTACCTCCCTCACTTCGGCATTTCCCACCCTCTTAGGAGAAGACTGAAAAATAGATAAATAATAATTTAACTCTCGGTCGGACAACCCTTGTGTTTTATTTACGTATTATACACACTACATTTGTCATATTCGATATCGAGAAAATTTCGCTTTATTTTTCGCGCCTTTTTGAACTCAGCTTTTCCGTCCAATTCGAATCCTCGCGCGCGCTCCTTCGTTAAATTACACCGTACTTTGACAGCTTCCTCGAATACACGAGAGGATTTTTGTCTCGACCGAGTACCAAAATCGTAACCTTATCGAGGCGCGGCGCAACAACTCCGAATCATTACATTAATTACCCAATTTCGCCGACTTAAATCGCATTTCGACCTCATACCGACGAAAAATTAACCGTTGCTTATGTTTTTTCCGACCTTTTACGTTTTATCGCAGCATCTTGCGCCGCACATGTAATCAGCCAAATTCCCAAGATAATTCACCCCACGTATTTTTCTCGTCAACTTATATTACGTCTATTTTGGTATAAGATTTAAACGAGAACATATCGTTTTACCAGATTCGGCGCAAGTTCACCCCACATTCGCCTTTGTGTATTAATAGTAAAGCGAGTACTTGACTAAAACCTCGTTAATTGTTTCGTTTCGTAAAAAAAAAAAAAACGCCGTCTTTTGTGCACGTCAAAATGAAACGTTAATGTTGTCATAACACACCAGCCTCGTCGCCCTAATCAAATCACGGTAGTTTCGTTTTTCACCAATTTTCTCGCAACTCGCACAAAAAGATCCTCTTCAAAGAGCAACGACAAAAAACCCATACTCGCGAAAACACCGGCGAACATATCGCGACACCGAAAAAAGGGTGACGATAAAAAACGCGGAAAATGCGTAAGATTAGGGTCGTTTAAATAAAAGTGACCCACCCTCTTGGTTTTTTTTTTTTATTCCTAATGTAGTTTCACCTCTATAGCGAGTTATTCGATTACATTATATTTATGCATAAGTGTCGAAATGAACAGTTTAGGGAAATATAGACGCGGGGCATCCCTATTTCGGCGAACTCTCGTCTTCGTTCTCTTTGCATTGTATCGATTATATCGCCAGATTCGAAAATTAAATTATTCGCGACGTTTGAAAGCTTTTCTTTTTAGAGCGGGTTGATTTTCAAGCGACACGAGGGCGGCCGCGGGGAGATATGTTTGAAATGGCTAACCGATTTGTCGCGGTGTAATGTTCGCGTCAAATGGCGTGTATTGTATCGATATTGCTCGCGAATTTTCGTCTCTCCTCTGCCTTTTTGTATTTTTATCGCCTTTAAATTAATAGTAATTTTATGGATAATAGCGAAACGAGCGAAATTCGAGGTAATTTGCGTAAATTGACAACGCGAATTCGTGTCGACATATCGATTCGATAGAGGAGTTTCCTTTTTTCCGAGCGATTTACAAAGATCGCCTCGGTGACCTGAGGAGGGAACGATGCTTTATTACATAATTCATTCATTCATTTTTTTCTTCAAATTCAACGTTATCATTACTAATATGCATAACATTGGTGAAAAAATTGAAAATATTTACTCTTTTACTCGTAGCTCCTGATATCATTATTACGAGTGTATAATGATGTAAGCCTCTAATAATCATCTTAGATTGAATAATCCATCCCCCCCACCATTTATTATCTGACATTTTGCATGGCATCATCAAATAAACTCTCCAAAAAAATCTTTATCCATTTCGACATTTTTCTCTTTCAGACGACCAACCACTTTTAAGTAATAGCATTTAATGGAAAATTTCAAATTCTACCTCCCCTCTCCTAAATTTGAACAATTTTTTCATTTTCATACAGGGTGTTCCGGGGTAGAAGTAAGGCCTTCAATCCAAAAACTATGCAACTTACACTGAATCTATGTATGCATGTTTGCCTAACCTCCGGGCCGCAGGGGCGGCGGTATTCCATTTCAAAATTTTTTTTTCATTTTTGTTTACAGATTTTGAATAATTATACCTCAATTACTAAAATAGATAGAAATACGCGGTTTATTCTGGGAGAAAGAGAATTTTATCTAGATTATTCTAGTGTGGATGATTCTTGTGTTAGGTTAAAATTCAAGGGTGTAAATGGCAAATTAAAGAAGAAAACGCGTTTCAACAGGTAGTCGAACCCGTAAATACGAGTAATTACAGATAATCGAACCAGTAAATACAGGTAATTACAGGTAATCAAACTAGTAAATACGAGTAATTACAAGTAACTTGATAATAAACACAGGAAATCACAAATAAAGTACTAGTAATTACCAGTAAATATAGATATTGAGATAAAACTCATAAATACGGATAGTTACAGGTAATTAACCAGAGTACAAATTGGACTCGATATGATAAACATGTTTTGTTGAAACTGGTACATCAAAATTGGCGTAGTTCTGGAGATTCTGGGTTTCATCTTAGCTACGATCCAAACAACTAGATAAATTTGTGGCGTCATCCACTATACAGATCACCTTA
The DNA here is from genome assembly GCA_003261595.1 of Maconellicoccus hirsutus. Taxonomy (NCBI): domain Eukaryota; kingdom Metazoa; phylum Arthropoda; class Insecta; order Hemiptera; family Pseudococcidae; genus Maconellicoccus; species Maconellicoccus hirsutus. Next base: position 36,840 of record QBDW01000203.1, read on the forward strand.
AATCCAGGGATCCTGCGCTCGATCACGTGGTAACAGATGGCATCGACCAAAATATTAATTTCGTCGCCGTCGCTGCGGCCGCAGCATCCAAAAGTTACATCGCCTATGCACTCGGCCGAGCAGCTCGTACCCTTCACGGAGGATTTGACTGACAGACGTGAACCCAGATACAATGCTTTCGCATATCGGACACATTTGAAACGGAAAACGAAATAAGTGGAATCACGGCGTCGAGATGGACGCATTAACCCTTTTCGTAAGACAACGATTCGACACCCTTTGCAAATTAAGCGGGTACTTTACGCAATGTTGCACTTCCTATTACGGCGTTTAATTTTCATCGCGGTACAGTTCGACAAGGGTGTGACGAATCTTTTATATTTTTAAAATAGATAAGAATAATCGATTGTAACGTCAACCTTCTCCTCGCTCCCTTTCGTTGGATGAATTTAGAACGCAGACAGAACGATCAATGAGAGGGTAACCGCGAAAGGTTTACTCATCTAGGAAACGGTCCAGTTCGCGAACAGGTGCTTCGTCATACCATATGCGCGATTTTTCGTCGTAACCCTTTTGCCTTCGTCGATGAAAATAACTCCGCTGGTTGGAGCTCCGGATGGCGCGATGACTTGTCGTATATTTGTATAGATGGTCCAATTGTGCTGAATCAGCAATGCCAGAGTTAATGATTGCGGGTTATGCTAATGAAGGGTAACCATGCGCGTACGAGTTAATCACAAGTGCAAAACAGATTATATTCCGGTTGCAAGTATATCCCGTTGTAATGCGTTCGCGGGGTTGTTACAGGAGAATTTGAAAACGATGAAGTTGCGCTAACATGTGTATCAGACGATGGAACACGATATTTCATTCATCGCCCAACACCTTCAGTCGGTGTGATATAACGCAACGAGTAGGTGAGAGAATGATGATGGCGGAGATAATCACGCTTTACTCGGTCTTTGTTCCCAAACGAATAGGCGGAGCATAGTAGAAGGTACGACGTTGTGTCAAGGTCGAAGGACGGAACTCGTCTGTGTCTCAAAGCAAATAGGCGGAGCGTATCATTAGGCGCGACGTTGTGTCAAGGTCAAAGGACGGAACTCTTTCGTGACTCAAAGCGAATAGGCGGAGCGTATCATTAGGCGCGACGTTGTGTCAAGGTCAAAGGACGGAACTCGTCTATGTCTCGAAGCGAATAGACGGAGCGTATCATTAAGCGCGACTTTGCGTCAAGGTCAACGGGGAAAGCTACGTTTTCGTGCGTCCTTATGCGAAGTTGAATGGGTTTTCTACGACTCTACGTCATGTTTGAACAGTTTTTCAATCTTTGTGGACATTATAGTATACATCTATCTTCAAATTGATGATTTTTTTCCAAAATTTCCGCTCATGAAAAAACTTCTTGAGTTATTCTCTGGCCGAAGCTCTCATTCCGAAAGCTGAACTAAATCACTTGAACCTTTTTTTCTTCTATTTTCATTTCACAATTTCCAACAACCATTTCCACTTCCGCCGTTTCACTTATTTACCGCGAAAACCACCCAACACCGATCATTCTCCGTCAAGAAACACGTGTAACGCGTCAAATTTCCACGTGTCAAATTAACCAGAACGCGTTCAAAATCAAAACTCTCATCGAATACCTCTCCAACTCCATTAATTTTCAATTTCCCTCAGTACAAAGGTTCGGTCGGCGTTGGGGTTGCGTGCGTGGTACGTGAGCAGGCGGCATTTGACATTTCGACTCTCTTATCTTCACTTATATTATGCCGGCGCACGATACGGATAAAGATATGTAATGAAATGTATACGTATAAGTGCAACCTTTGCGAACAAGCAAAGCAAAGTACATTAAAGATGCTTCATTTCGTGTAACATCCTCGAGGGTTTAATTTTGCCATTTGCTGGATTCCATCGAGACGCGTGTGTATTAGTATGTTGCCCCGAATGCTTTTACACATGTGTATCGCGCTACGGCTCTAATAAACTAATTAAATAGCAAACGTTTTCACAAAGAGAATTACAACGTATTTTATTTCCCTTTCGGCTTACGTCGACGTTTTCGCTTTATATGATAATTTCTAATCCGTGATAATTACCACTCGATGATATGGTAAAAAGGCGCAAAAGAAATTAGCGCAGTTTTACCGTGTCGCAGCTACAATCTGCTTTTCATCACCTTCGAGAGTACTTCATAGCGCAGCGGAAATAGGTCACGAGGCTATTACCGTGTTTTTTCGTCAAGATATTTACATTCATCAACGTGCAAGCTTCGTGGAATTCGAAGCGATAATCCTTCTCGACAAGTCACCCCACGCTCTTCAAGGTATCGAACTCGGCGTAGCTTTTCCGCGATGGAAATTTTCACAACCACGCTCAACCCGCAAGTACATGTGAAACGAACAAGTGTTCTTTAATGAAATGACCATCGCGCGGCGCGACCAACGATGCAAATTGAATGATAACATCGATACGATTTCGACAACGAAATGCGCAACGCGGTGAAACGAAAAAAGCGAATAAAAACAATCACCCTGTATAATGGTTTCGCGTTAATTCTCGCTTTTTGTTTTAATCATCGTCTGTCCGCTCGTCTCCCCAGCTCCCCACCACTTATCCGCGACGTACCCGATGATAATGATGATTTCCTTTCACCCTTATTTTTTTATTACCCTCTTAATGCACCATCGAGGTGTACGCCAGAGAGAAGCATTACTAAAAATTCATACCCTTCTATAGTTATATCGACGTATAATAAAGTTAAGTGAAACCGTAGATTTTACTGATAATAACCTCGAATATAGTTCGCATCACGAACAAAATAAATTAGCTACGAATGGCGTACGTATACAGTGTGTTTCGTATGCATTATACATTCATACATGTACATATCGTATAATGCACAATACGTTTATACACGTAAACGAAAACCGTTCGAATTCATTAAATTCGAATTTCCGCCTCCGCCAGCGCACCTCTCGTGCGCTAATTAAATCTCGCGAGTACTTTTAATGTTTTGCGTACGCTTGAGGGGTGACGTGAGCAAGGGGGATGTAGCGGAGCGTGCAACGTATTACGGTAATTTCTCGCCATCGACGGTGTGGTTTGTGTTGTTGGTTTTTTTTTCGGTTATGTAATTATTTGACAACTAACGATTTGGGTGATGTTCGTGTAAAAATGGTATAACGCTTTTTCTCTTTTATCAGCTCGCACCTCTAAATCGGTATGAAGCCCATTAACAGTGATCAGGGCCCCGCTATGGTTCTTTGCCGCCGTAGGCAACCTTCAATATTGCCGCCCCTACCTCTCACCCTACCTCCACGCTAAAAAAACGGCATTAATAAGTGAATCTGTTATTTATGAAACTGCAAAACTCCATTTTTGACCATTTTAGCCTTTTCAGCTTTTTTGACTAATTTGACCCTCCCGCGTCGACTGGTGATGTCAAGACTCAAAAATTCGGGCGAGAACATGGAGATTTTGGAACCAGTTATTTATGAAACAACATAACTCCACGCGTTTTATCGTGTTGTTTACAAAGAAAGTATTCTGTTACTTTTACGAACGTTTTTGATAATCGAAG